>VDFB02388911.1:0-10346 GCA_007258455.2 Sequoia sempervirens | reverse complement strand
CCATCCAACATGAACACCTTCTTGCTACACCTATGCACCTGTGAACAACCTCTTTATGCCTCAACCTATCCTTGTTCTTGCAGAGTAATACTACATTCAACTATTTTGAGCCTTAAATTCAACTTCTAAGAGGCTCATTTTATAGATGTGTGAAGACATCTAATACACCAAACATGGTGCCCAAAGATGACCCTTCCTTCCAAACATCCCCAACCTTTGGATTACCTCCCTAGAATGCAAAAGACACCGGTTTTGGATCCAATACTTTCCCTCCAACTTGGGTGCCCAGCCATGAGAGATAAACATTGCACTAATTATATTAAATGATCAAAAACCAAGTGACACCTATAGCCTCTTTCCAAGTGTCCACTTGGAGAATCCCAAAAGTCACTCATTTATCATTTTATTTATCTTTTATTATCCCATTCTATGCATTCACATGTGGAGAAAATAATATTAAGTATTTATGTCCACAACCCACCTTTACCGTTGCTAATGGACCCATCACCCCTTATGAGTATATTACAAACAATGGTGAGAATTAATAGTACATAATATTTTCCCAATACACCCTAAGTGCTTAGAGACACTTTCTAGGGATTTTGGAACCATGACATATGACATAGGATTTACAAGGTGGATGGCACCTTAATCCTAACAATTTTCTCTTCATTGGGGAGACAAATTCCATAAATTGGAGGCTTGATCACACTAGTTCTTAAAACATAGTGAAGTACATCAACTATAATCACAAAGAGTGCTAGAGCAATAGGAAAACCTTGTTGAATTTACCTCTACATTAAAATTGGGTTAGTAAATTCCCCATTTATATCCACTTGAGTAGAGGAATCATTAAAAATGCTAAAAATGAGGTGTTTCTTAGCTTAATACTCTGTAAAACTTTAATATTGCTGATCCAAGTAAGCTCTTTCTTTGTTACATATATTCTTTGTGGGTGATTATCTTGATTAATCCATTTTACTGTTGTAGAATGAAAATAGAAGTTGATAGAAGAACTAGACATGATATTAGAAAGATCACACAAGATGTACCGTGGAGAAACTCCTTTCAGGAAAAAAAATCCCCGCCAAGAATTATTCTATTATGCAATTCTAAATTACAATAGCTCCAATTTCTTTTCTTGAGAGAATGCTTCTTCTGCCTTTACCAATCTTCTTTTTACAACTCACAGTAATAAAAACTCTCACAACTATATTTAACTTTCTTGATATAAATAGGCTTTAATCAGCTTTGTAAACTCAACATGAGGTACAATTAAAATGCACAAGCCCTATCCCTAAAAGGTATGCCATATCTCATGCAAATAGGGTTATCTCATGAAGAACAATGCTAAAACATGTGCTTCATCCATTTGGGCATCCCAAACTGAAGCTACAACTCAACCTTCATTCTGTTGATAATTCCAAAGCTCTTCCTCAAAGTTGGTGCCCATAAGTAATCCTACTTAACTGAGCCTTTAGAAATATATCAACATGCAAAAGAGGTAAATCCAAGAAAGCATCTTGGACGCCCAAGTTATTCCGTTATTTCTCGTTAATCAAACATTTACTCAACACCATTTATGCAAGAATGGCCATCCTCATTAACTGGTGGTAGTCCCCTGCTATATGTCATGCCAACTCAATTTATTAGGCCATGCATTCCAAATTAGCTGAAGCTAACTACATGCAACTCAAAATAACCAACATGCATGCAAATACGCACTTGCATGCAAATCAAGATAATCAACCATAACTAAACTAAACCGAATCAATTGAATCAACTTCAAACATGCAAACATCAAATCCTAACTCCTAGATCTTTGCATGCATTCAAAGTTATCTCTTACTCCAAATAGTTAACTCAACTCAAGATGAGTTTCACCTTTACCATGTGTGCACCCACATGCTCCTATTATTTAGGAATAACTACAAATGTCAATTTCATGATTTATTTCATCCAAATAATTAATCTCTCATCCTAATCTTAGTGTTGTTGAACACATTCCAAGAATCTAGGAGATACATGAAATACTTAATGTTTAGAATTTGCAATTAAATGGCATCCTATTTCCAACAAAAATGATATTAATCCATTTGTTTAACTCAAAGGGAACCCAAAGGTTTTCGACATATCCAACACAAAAATATATTCAATTCTGTCATAAGATTTTTCAAAATCCAACATAACCATACTCACATCCTGGCCTATCTATTTTTCTCAATGTATTCTTCCTAACTAGTAATCAAATCCTCTAAAATGCATCTCCCTTCAATGAAACCAATTTAGATAATAGAGACCACCTTATTTAGGATTTTTGTTAATCTAATCCTGGCTAGAATTTTATAGAATAAATTTAAAAGAGTAATTTAGGCCTCTATTTTTTATGGAACTCTTGTTCCCATATACTTGGGGATTAATTTAATGGTTCAAAATTCCTCTATTTATTTTCTTACCCAAGGATTCCTTTTGAAACTTTTCTTGGTAAACAACTAATAATTCCTCACTAATTTAGTCAACATGGGCTTTGTAAAACTCGATCAAGAGAACATCACTAAGTTTAGAGACTTACCATCTTTAATGTATATTCCTCAATTTTCTTGGGGATAGTATTTTGACAAAAATCTTTGTTTCCCTAGTTTCACAGTCACCTTCAAAGGAGAAAAACGTCTGATAAAAGGAATGAAAAGATTCCTCCATAAATATACTTAAATTGGAACTAATTCCATCCAATTGTGTGGGCCAATTATTTCTTTTCTTTGTTTAGTCTTGATTAAATTAAAAAAATATTTAAAACCTCTATCACCCTCTTTGATCTAATTAATTTTTTATCTAATTTTATCCCTTTCGTTCTTAAAATTTTGAATATTTTTCTTGATCAACTTCCCTAAAGTCATTTGGTTATATTTATTCCTTTTCATATATCCTTTAGGGACCAACAACTTATCTTGAAGAATAATGTTAATCCTACTATCTAAAGCCTTATATTTACCCACTTTTTGAAAAATATTTCCCCACAAAGAGGTCAATCTATCCGATATGCTAATAGATGAATAACCTTTGAATCTATTTTTAACAATAGAAATTCTATTTCTTATACCATTAAGAAAATTATAATCATTCAAGAGAGAAACATTAAGCTTAAAAATTGAATTTTGATTGCACTTGATTGCTTGGCTCACCTAGCCAACCTCCATTGTAGTCTCAATGGAAAAATGATTTGACATTATACTAGGATATAAAAACACCATGCTTCCCTTGGAATCAAAGATAGATTTTAAAAAAATCCTTATTCCCATTAAATTTAAAGATATCAAGTTTCCACAATCCATAATTTTCTTTTGCAATAATGGATCATGGAGTGTGATCTAAAACGTTGATGCAAAAATTCTCACACAATCAATTCCCATAAAATTTGTCAAGCCTTGAATACACTCTTTTCCCTCAAGACTAGTTATTACACTAGGTGAACCAAATATGATTATTACTTTCTTTTTTCAAGTGGATCCATGATATTGAGAGTTCTCTTCATTTTGAACAAAAATATAACTCATTTCCTTTTGAAAACCCACCCGTTCACCTATTTTTATCCTCTTTATATTCTATTATATTGAAATCCCCTCCTAAGATCCAAATAATTGGCCATATAACTCCATAGTGAACATATTTCTTTATAATCATTAGAAGTATAAAAATTGAAAAGACCAAACATATAGATTTCTACCTTAAAAGCCACATGAATAACTCTATTACAAGGAGAAAATCCCCAATCAACAAAAAAATGAACTTACTTGAGGTCTATTAGAATAGAAGCTCTACCTTTCCCCTTATCATGAAGAGTGAAAATATTCAAAAAAAAATCTCACAAATTGAAAATAGAATCATGTTGAAAACCAACAACATTGACTTCTTGAATGCAAAGAAAATTTATATTAGGCCTATCATTACACAAATACCTTAAAATAAACTTTTTGTTAGGGGACTCTAGAAATCTTTGATATTCCAAATATAAATCTTGAATATTATTTGGAAGAGTCTAGAGAAGCCTCATGATTTTGATTCTTGTAAATCCTATCAAAGAATTTTAATTTTTTTCTTCTTTACCTTTTTTTAGACTGCAGGAATCAGTCAGGTATTTGTCCCCCTATAAACTATAGTGCGCCTGGTAAAAATTTTCACGTGACTGGTGGCACTAGCATGACACACCCTCTGATACCACGTGGATGGTGGGAGACTAGACCTCATGACCTCTTTCCTGCAACAGGATGCTTTAGCCAATCGAGCTAGGCCACCACCCCAATAAAAGAGTCTTTTTTATCTTTCTTATTAGACTTATTTTCTATCATATTTTTCAAACTATGTGATCTATCTCCTTGCTTTTTTTTTCCTCTTTATTCTTTGAACAATCTTTTTCTATCTTTGTTCCCCCCTTTGAAAAGAGGGGGTTAAAGAAACATAACACAAACTTCTATTTTTATGGTATAATAGCTTCACTAGAGGCTAAAAATTCACTAGTGGGGCTTGCATTTAACATTTGGGAGGCTTAGTATATTTTTTTCAACTTTTACATAGAAATTTGTTCTTTCTCGAGTCAATTTTTAGGCATTATTCCTTAAAAGAAGACATAAATTTTTATTTGAAACAACCTTATTTACCAAATCATCATGGGATGAGGAATTATTGGCTTTAATAACCACAATATCTCTCAAATAGTGTGTCACTTAGAGAGTTAACCCCATTATCATTGTCAAATTTTGAAGATCATTAATTGGGGAGTTGAGAATATCTTTCTCTTTCCCACTATTTTCAACATGGTTATAAATTTTTATTTATTTTTAAATCCATTAGAAGAAATGATGGGATCATCATTAGAATTTTGAGGTTTGTCTTTTTCTTTAACAACTTCGTTTCTCATAAAAAACCCAACATGGTTCTTAGAAATTTTAGGATAGTTTTTACTCATGTTCTCATTTCTTTTACATAAAAAATAAGAGTTCCAGTTTCCAATAAGTTCAATATCATATTTAGCTAATATATCATCCAATTAAATAGAAATCACTTCTGAAACTTCAATATCAACCAATAAAGAAATTAACATTCTTGCATTTAAATAGGGAAGAGTCATTCTAGTTTTCTCAATTTGCATAACATAATCTAAGGGTTTCATCATTTGTAAAATGAATTTCCATAATTGAGAAGGTATAATTTTCACCTTCAACCATCTTGGGGCTAAGTTGGCCAAAACCTCCTCATTTTCAGCCTCAAGCAACAAAGAAACAATCATAAAAATTCATTGTCCAAAGTTCTAAAAATTAATTTTTAACCACTCTATCTTACATACTACACCTTTTAAAAAACACCAAAAAAAAATCCCTTTTTACAACATTTTATAAAAAATTGCATAAATCCCCATATTTTCTCCCAAACATTCCCAACCTAATTGTCAAAGAACTTTCTAGATAACAAAATATTTCTATCTCAACAAACAAGAAATATTGCAACATTTTCACTTTACTTCCTTTATTCCTTACTACCTGTAATGTTTACTAGTTGGGAGAAATGGATAAACCTTGGGAAAAGGAGGGTCCTCATCATCATTTCCCTCTTTGAAAATTCCTTCTTTGAAGATGCCTCTTACTCCCACTCTTCCTCTCCTGAGCCCCAAATTTTCTCCATCTTTTGAAATTGTGAATTTAATAGTTTGGAATTTCAACACCTTCAAAATCAAATCTCAATGCTTCCATTTAGGCTAATTTTATTTTAATCTCCTCAAATTTTCCAACAAGACCCCATCTAAAGAATCATTAATTCTCTTTTCTTGCTCAATAAATTTATCTAACTTATCTTTATTTGAGCCTCCTCTTGGTATCGACATGAGGTGCCAAATGAAATGAGATAAATTAATAAAATTTGTCCTAACATAAAAAGGGGGGCCATAGATTTCACTCTATTTTGGCCAATCCTACACACTACACCCTCCGGGAGAACACAAAATCTGAAAACATAACAAAGGTTGACAAGAAATTATTACAAAATTAAATTTTTGCCACCAAGCACACACCAAAAAAATAAAGAAAGAACAATAAAAAAATGGGTTAACATAGAAAAGAAAACCACATAATTCCATCAAGAAGAATTGAGAACAAAGAAGACGAAGGACACCAAACATAACTAATCCAAACTTCTTTTTGTGAGAATAGCTCTAAGGTGCAACAATGGAGGAAAACCATTTTCCTGCCTTAGAGCTTCTTCTCACTCTTTTGTTTCATTCATTTTGTATTAGGTATTTTAAAAAATTGGTTCGTGGAATATAGTCAATATTAAATATTTTAAGGGTAAATTTGAATATTTTATTATTATTTTTTTAATGATTTATTGAAGTGGTTATATTTTGAAAACTGCATTATTGAGTTGCATATCACATAATTTGGAAAAAAATAATTTTAAAAAATATTCTTTTGATTACATAGAGAATGAATTGTAGAACAATTCTTTATAATTTTTGAATTTTTGATAAGTGGATAAAAAAATTTAAGAAAAATCAATCCATATATATTTGAGGAATACAAAGATATTACTAAAAGATAATAAAAGTAATATTTTAATATATTTAGCCAATAGTGGCATGGTGTGATGGTTAAGTTGCGTTGTTATTCTTGTCATCAAGGTTTAAACCTCATTGGGGTGTAATGGTTGAGAATTCATATTGGGGATGAGGTCCCTCATTTGTGACCTCACCGGTTCATAGCTTCAGATTAAAAGTGTTTACCCCTCTTAATAAAAAAATATTTTAATATATTTAAAATAAAAATAGAATTACAATTTTTTTATTAGAAGGCTAAAATAGGTTTATAAGGGGCCTCAGAACACTTCACAATAAAAAAAAATCAACACAAAAAATAGATAATAAATTTGATGACCCCCATTCTTTGGTGATTCCTCCCCATCTGAGGACTTGCTCAACAAATTGATAGCACTTGCATGAAAGGATGAAGAAGGGTCATCCCTAGATAATACCTCTCAGAAGGGCATATTATTCAAACATGAACCTCCAACTGACGCCATCCTCACCACCAAGGAAGAAAAAAGCACTTTGAAAAGGCCCTTCATAGGATCCTTCAGACACAGATCTAACACCCCTTCCACAACATTTTGCAACAATACCCACCAAAGGAACAATATAGACACCTAATCTCTCCCCAGACAACTCAACCCCCCTCCTCCCCCCATGCCTAGAACACAACTGAACGTGATAAGAAAATACCTTCTTTGAGAAAGAAGGCAATCAAATAGTATAGAAGCCACAACTAGGGCTAGAAAGCCCTAGCATGTGTGGCACAATACCATACCCCATACATTCAGTTTACATTCTTCATCGCCTACCTATTGTGACTTTCAAAAAGCTACTATATTGATTGTAGGTTAAAAGAGACAAAGATTAAATGGAGAAGCTAAGTATATTATGAGTTCTCTCATTACTAATTAATATAATCTTATACTCTTTATGGTGGTGGTTTCTTTTATCTAGAAGGATATTTTATATTTATCATTGTTCTTTGTTTTGTGGGTGATTTTGTGGTTGCCATAACTCTTTCTTTATACCCTTATTATTGTTGATTATTGATTTATTCAACCATAATAAATTAAATTTTATCATTAAACTTAATGAATTATTGTTACTTCTAATCCATAATCTTAACATCTTTGTGAGTTGACCTAAGAGAACATGTCTTTATAGTGACACAATGTTGACCATACCAAGTTTTTCTTAAATATTCTCCATTTCAAATCCTCTAAAAGAAAGAAGGAACAAAGATAGATCTCGGAAGTGAAAAATAAAGTTTTACTATTTGCTAGATCAAGTCTATAGATTCAAGGTATTTTTTACATTGTAAACTTGAGCCCCCAAAAAAACAAACAATAGTAATAATGAATTATTTTCTAAATAATTAGATATTAACAAATGATAAATAATTTAATTCGTATAAATATAATTATTTATAAATAATATTATAATAAGATGTATATAAAATATTGTGGGGCTTTTTATAATTAAATATGTGAAAGTGTACATGATATGATTAATCATTTATTAAACACCAATTTATTAAAAAAGAAAAAATATATAAACTAACAAATATCCAGACTATGCGAAGCAAAATTAAAGGAAGGAATCATAATTTTCATGTAGCCGTTGAAGAGAAAAGATAGACAAAGCATGTTTTGAATGTATACAAACTAACAAATATCTGGACTACACAGACCAAAATTAAAGGAAGGAATCATAACTTTCATGTAGCCGTTGCAGAGCAAAGATAGACAGAGCATGTTTTGAATGTATATAAACTAACAACTATCCAGAGTGCATGGATCAAAATTAAAGGAAGGAATCATAATTTTCATGTAGCCATTGCAAAGCAAAGATAGATGGAATGTGTTTTGAATGTATATAAACTGACAAATATCTAGACTACGCGAACCAAAATTAAAGGAAAGAATCATAATTTTCATGTAGCCGTTGTAGAGCAAAGATAGATGGAACGCATTTTTATAATAAGATGTATATAAAATATTATGAGACTTTTTTATAATTAAATAGGTAAAGTGTACATGATATGATTGAGCATTTATTGAACACCAATTTTTTTAAAAAAATGAAAATATTTCATGTAGCCTTTGCAGAGCAAAGATAGATGACAGAATTCTGCTAGCAGATACATTATATCACGGAGCATGTTTTACAAGGTTAATGAGAGATGGCTTGGAATTTTTGAATGATAAATTCAAAATTAAAAGTAGAAACGTTTCGGCTATGATGTGTCATTTCCCACGTTTATAAAACGGTAAACCTAAACTGCATGAAGAACTGAGTGAGTTGGCAATTGCTTCCCAATTTGTATAAAACGGTGAGGAATTGGAATATTCCAGCATGTCCACGTCTGTAACAGCACCTTGGGCGGTGGCAGCACATCGGCGGCGATGCAGAAACAGTCAACTGAACATCCACTCACAATTCCCATGCATGCAACAAATTGTATTTGCATTTATTTTCCATATGCCTTGACATTGATGTTATTGGAGTTCGAGCCACACTTGTCACGCAATTGTTCTTGTGGAGATTGCAATAATAAGATTATCAACAAGTTTTTAAAAACTAGAACTATAATTTGATATAAATATAAATGAATTAATGCAGGGAATAAACAATTCAAAATAAGAATTAGAATGTTGCATTTGTTTTCTTTATTTTAATTAGTATTAACTCAACTATCAGTTATTCAAAATAGAATGTGGAAAAATTATGTCAACTAATTCAAATCTCTTTTATCATTGTTATACACTATCAGAGTAGGATAAGCTTAGGGATTTATCAAGAAAAAGGTTTAAAAAAAAATGAAAAATGAATTAAGTAGAAGCAAAACACCATCTTCCAATTTGATTAAAACAATAGAACCAATAAAGGCCCCTTGAACAAACATACCACATCGACCAATTAAGTTTATCCAACATGGATGTGACCTAACACCTAGGGCCTTGAATGTGACTTAATTAATAGATTCGTTATATCTCTAGGAAAGGTGGGGTGATTTCACTCTACCAATGTTGAATCTGTCAATTTGGGCACCAAAACTACCCTTAATTGCATGCTTTATGGGATGAATTCCTTGTTATTCCTAATCCTTGACTCCTAATATTTTAATTCACATATCTTAAATTTAAATTTTTAGAGTTGGAAATACAAAGATACCTTTATTTTCTTTCTTTGGGCATAAGGCAAGATGTTCTCCCAACCTCTGGTTCTCAACAATTGGTATGGGTTTTGTGGTATCCATGATCTCTAACTCCTAGCAATTTCATTTATATATCTCATTAGAATAAGTGATGTAGGGGTATTCTTATTTTATTGTCTCTAGCATAGGGTTATGATATATCCATGACCCCCAATTCACAACATGCTTGAAACCTAAAAAATCCCATGTTTCATACTATTCATTCCTACCTACCTCCTTACACAACCTAGGTCACCATTAAGGACCAAAGTTGGTGATGCAACTATGCCAAGGGACACCTAGAAATAGTTGTCCATCGATCAAGGGTGTAGATTCACATATACTTTTAGTGATGAAGGATGAATTCAACCATTTACTCATTAATATGGTAATTGAGATCTATCTCTTAATGTTCCTCAAACCTATTCTAGATTTATCATTCAACGAATTTCATAGGATATAAAATTTCCTTACATGCTTCATTCATGACCTACAATTCTTTGTTGATTTTGAAAGTGATAAGGCAACCAACAAACTACTATATATGGTCAATCATTTCTCTCTTCTAGTGGAGTT
>VDFB02388910.1:0-55711 GCA_007258455.2 Sequoia sempervirens | reverse complement strand
GAAGAAATAAGAGATCAGATGTAGAAAAAATGGGTGAAGAAGAGTGAATCTGATGAAACAAATAAGTCTACACTAGAAGTAGTCTCTGGTAATTCCTCTAGAAATTGATCTTAAGTCATTGGCCTAGGTGGAGTTTTTTTTCAAGAAAAATCCTTTATCCCCCTATCAGTAGTTGGCACCAGAATGCAGGTATTTTTTAGTAGTTGTGCTATCAATCTACAAATATTTATGTGATCACTTATGCAGAAAACAAAGATTTGGAAGGTCTGCAGATGGATTCTTCTCTTGTTGTTTGAGAAAACAGAGTAACCAGAACTCTTAGGAGAAAAAATTTAATGCAGAAAAAAGGTTAGGTGTGCGAAGCTATAAAAAGGTATTTGGAACCCTCATTTGTCACCTTGCACTGAAGAAAGAATAGAAGGAGAGATTTTGCAGTAAAATTTCAAAGCTTTTGTAGTAGAATTTCAAAGGATTCAAGTAAATTTGGTGGAAAATTCATTAGGTATTTCTGATCATTTGTTGAATTTCTAATTTTGTGCAGTAGAAAAACATGTTTGGTACAAAAAGAAAAATGAAACAAATCAAAGGAATTGTGAATCTAGATGAATATAGTAGTAGAAAGATCAGGGATGTGAGAAATTTGTTGTCAGCCAATGAATTAAAGTGTATTAAGGTGTGAAACATAGAAGTTTGGACATTTGGAATGAGTCTCCTTATTTTGACAACGCAAAAGTTGTTAGGTTTATCCTAAACAAATTGAGTGAGGACATTCTAACCTTGGATAAACCCTATCTTATTTCAAAGGATGTGATTAGAAATCTAATTGGTCTATGCAGTGATGGGGATATTCTAAAAAAGAAGTTGATTCAGAACAAGGAAGTCAAAACCCTAACCAGAGTAACAGGAGATCAAAAAGCACTAATAATTTAAACAATCAAAGATCTGATAACAAGGTACATTGCACATGAGATTTCATACAAATTGTTCTTTAGAAACAGCGAAGGTCCAACCTTGGTAGGAATAGTTTACATATCTCATAAAATGATAATGGAGGATCAAGAATTTGACTTGTGCAATTTGCTAAAAGATCAATTGATGGAGAATGTGCAATTAACAAAGGATACAAATTACCCCTTCAGGTTTGGTACTTTGATCATATGTATCATGATGTATTTTCTAAATTGTTTTCCTTAGATCAATAATGTAGTATGGAGGGAAAATGAAGAGGTTTGTAAGAAAATTTTTGAACATTCCAATACTCTAGAAAACTATGAGCAAGTTTATGCAAGTTTATTTAGAGAGTTGCTAGGAAAGTTTGGAGAAACTAGGATTTCCTTTCCGGAAAAAGCACTTGAAGTTGGATCATCTTCCAGTAAAATAGAAAGGAAGCAAAAAAGAGCCCTAGAATTTTTTGATGACACTCCTCCTGCACACAAGTCTCCTAAACTTGAAGGAAAAGGAAAAGAGCAAGTAATTTTGGATATACTAGATGAAGATTCTGATGAGTACACTCCAAGGGATGAATCAGAATCAGTTGAATCGGATGTGATAATAGTAGAAGGAAGCGAATAAGAAGGTGCTTTAGTCAAAATAAAGATACTACAAATTGTTTAAGAAAAAGATGGGATGCAGAATATTGTTGATATATGGTTAGACAAACCCTCATTTGAGCAGGACCTGATTGAGAGCACTATAGGCAGTTACTTTGTGCATAATAAAATTGAGTTGGAAAGTTTACAAAATGTACCTCCTGAAGAGTTGATTGAATGCATTAGGAAAACTATGGCCTATGAATCTCAAGATAAGAAAGAGGAAGAAATAATTTTACATTTGAAGGAGTAGTTTAGGCTATCCATTACCAAATTAAAAAGGAAAATGAATGGGTTGAGGTAATATACAAACTTAGCAAATAACATCTACAATTATTGTCTTTGTTGGCATCATGTAGTCAGGAAATACAAGCACAAGTTGGAGTAGATTGAAAAAGAGTTGAACAAAATTGGTCAAGATTATAACATGTTTCAAGAATAGGAAGGTACAGTAAAGGAAAGGATTCATGAGTTGCAGATTGAGAATGCAAAAGTTCACTTTTCCAGAAACACTCTTATGGACACTTCTAGAAAGTGAAGGATTTAACTGAATGCAGATTGGAGCAGCTAATTGAAGTGTTGAAGAAAGGAGAGGAATTAGAAGGATCAATCACAATTCCATAATCCATCATCTAGATCATCAACCAGACATCAAAAAACAACAACTTGATCATAATAATTGGGATTGCAATAGATGCTTGGAATAAATTTCTTCCGGAAATGAAAGATACACGTAGAATAATTTTTTGACTTGTGCAACAGTTGTAGTTCTTCAAAAAATTTAAATTGGCGAAGGGAGAGAGAGAGAGAGAGAGAGAGAGAGAGAGAGAGAGCAGAAACTTTTTTTTAATTGATGTTAAAGGGGGAGAGAGTACAGTAAAAAATTCCTTGACATTCTAAGGGGGAGCATTGTTTTGAAAGAAAGTTGTGTTTTGAAAATTTGAGCTTTGGCAGCATAATCTCTTGGTTTCAACACTTAGACATTTTCACTAAGTGTTGCCAGCAATGCCAAAGGGGGAGATTATTGGCATATGGCTTCTAGTGTTATCAATGATGGCAACTAAAGTCATTATTGTAGCTATAGTATAACCGACTTGTGTGGGTGTGCATTAAATATTAATCATGATTTGAGCCGACATGTGGAGAATATTTTTTATTTTATTTGAAGCTAACATATAGCAATTGAATTCTTGCTGGCGGATTTATATATGAGTTCAAGCAATTCATTTTGGTGTGTGAGTGGGTGAATAGAGAAGAGAAGATGCATGTGAGAGTATCATAAGGGTATTTAAGTGAATTATGCTTGTGGAGAAGAGGATTTTGTGAAGTGAATTAAGGTAGAGAAAAGATAAGTGTAGAGTCTAATAGAAGCTCTAGAATTTGATTCATGTGCTTCATCGGAACTAAAATCAGGCATTTGTAGATGTTATCTTCTCAGTTCAAAATTTTGTTGTAATCACAAACATTTTGTATGGCATTGATCCTTCCTTATTTTGAGCAGTGAGATCTAGGTAGTGTGCCTAAATGCATGTGCATTCCCTTTTCTTCATACTTTTAATAGATTACATATAAAGTGTGGATTAATCTCCACCGTGGTTTTTCCTCTAATAGGGTTTACATGTAAAAATCTTGGTGTTATGGTGTTCTGATTGTTTCTTTCATGTGCTTGCATCTTTACTTTTGTTCAAATATTGTAGATGGTTTACAATTTGAATTGAAGTTTAGAATATTGTTGAACACTGATTCACCCCCCCTCTTAGTGTTCCTTGGGTCCAACACAATGAAGGCATCATTTACCCTTTGATACTCCCTCTTGAATTTTTTTTATTATAACTGAGGGTAGCGGTTGTATACTTTGAGGTCTCCTCTCCTAGGTTCTGAGTTATTTGCAACAAAGAGTCCCTTGTATGAGAACTGCTTTGCTAGGAGGTATAACAAGTAAGAGGTCATGTAGAACTTGGATGTTTTATTCACAACCATGAGTTGGTTATGCATATTGTCACTGATGATCTTGACCCATTGAAACTTTGTTTCACCTTGAATGATTGCCTCGATCAAGTAGAACATCCACTCTTCAAAGAAGGAAACAATAGGGAGGCCCATTACTTTGCTTAGTAGGGTAACCAAGTCATAGTACTCTTCATGGAAATCACTTTTGAACAACTCCTATGGCACGTTAGCAGTACTACCCATCTTTTCCTTCAACCAATGTTAGTTGATTAGTTTCTTGCATATTAGAGGGTCTGCCTTCCACATGTTATCAACATATCCCTTTTCTATTTCCTCCATTACATCAAATGTGGGAATGTGTAACATCTTTCCTATGGATTTGGAAAATGAATTTGCTAAGACTCTGCCATCATGATCAAGTATTTTTCTATTATTGTGGTAGCATTCTCGGTCAACCATAACTAACTTTGGAGCAATGAGCGTGGGAGGGAAACTGACTACCTTAGTGAGACCAATCACTCTAATTTTTTGTGCATTTTCCATTGTGGGGCAGATCATTACCCTTCACCAAAACTCATCTATGTCCACATGCCCAAGGTTGGTGTCTAACATGGATTCCTAGGTGGAAGTGATCTTGGAGGTATACTCCACCCCATGGAACTGGTACTTCATCTGATCCTTCTCCTCCTTCCCTCATGAAAAACATGCAGTTTTCTTTCCTTTCTCTTTCTTAGTAGACTTCCTTGATGGACCCATAGCAGTTTCCATAAATCCTATATAAAAAGATGCAATAAGTGCATTCATCTAAAAAATTAGGTAAGCATTAGTTAAATCCTACAAAACAAAGATTAGATCCAATAATTCATCAGTAGGAGATCACAAAATTCATCAATATTTAGCATTCAAGGCTCCTTTGAGGTCAAATAAAGGAATGCAAGCCCAAGGATGTGAGTTTTCCTAGGCTAGAGGCCATTAGGAATGACTAGGAGTAGGACAACATTAGGGTCATAGCAACCTATAGACAACCGCCAACAACCATAGTTCTGTAGTAAGAATTTGACAGTCGAAGTCTTCAGGAGATCACTTAGCATATGGGTAAATCAACTGTTAGGTCTTTAGAGTCACCTGATTAGTTGTTATACTTATGCAAGCCTAGAGATTGTAGAAATCAGGGGCTAGAAGGTCATTTGGGTTTTGTCATTAAAAAATGGCACCCTACAAGGAGAAGTCTGCAGTGCAAGACACACAAAGTCTTCAGAATGTTTAGGCTTGCTAATGTAAGGTCCAATCAACATGGAAAGTGTAGGGAAGGACCAGTGGACAACCATTTTTTGATGTTCATTAAGAACTATGGTGATGAGACGATGGTCCACACAGATAAACCCAAAAAACACTTAAACTTAGTCACTTTGTTTCACGTGAGCTCAAGCAATAGAAAAGGATGTGGATCCCACACCACCAGGTTTAATGGCTAGCCATAGATAGAGGCCCACAAGGAATGGTACACAATGACACCGAACATAGATTTTTTGTTTAAGTCTTAAAAGGAAATGACCTAGGCGAAGTCTATAGTTTGAGTGGATGAGGTCACTTGTACATCAAGGAATGGAAAAGGAGGTGGGTTGATCCATAGACGGACCCTTGCAGAGACTAGCCCGCAAGGGAGGTTTAACTTAGTGTTTTCATTGTGAACTCAAAATGGTAAAGAGGGCCACAAAGTACATGACACGGGTGGGAGGCATGGCTTCACAGCTAGTGAGTGGCATCAAGGAAATGGCGAAGAGTGGATGGAAGTTTGCAGGGATTTCCCTACATGAAAGACTTAACCATTTGGAACTTAAAGGAGACAACTCGGGTAGGGCTCATGATGTCAGAAGCAAGCAAGGGTAAACCTTTTGAGAATGGTTGTGATATGATGGCTACCCACATGTGGTGACCCACAAGGGTTTGAGACTTAGATTTTTGTTCATTGTTTCACTATTTTGGGTTTTCACTTTGGAAGCGACAATGATGCTATAGGTTGCAAAGGTGTTGATGCCATGTGAACAATGACAATGCTAAGGCCAGGTTCCACATTGTTTGAGGATGTTGTTTGAATAGATTTCAAGGAAATTTTAGATGCATTTGTGTGAAATTAATAGTAAGATAGCCACCAAAAGGAGTTCTAGGGTATTCCTCAAAGTTTACAATTAATTTAAAATCATTACTCACAAAAGGATTCCTTTTAAGATGTTGACAATAGACTCACTTGGAGAAGCGTGAAGAAATTTTAAGACAATCCAGAATTTGGGTCGAATAGGTGCAATGTGGGTGCACAAGCTTCGATCGTCGTATCACTCTCTAATAAATCCAAACTAGAAAATTAAAATGATAGGTCGAGCGGGCTCTTTATAGGAAAAAAAATTCATTTATCACCCATAATAAATGTAGGTACTATAGCCGGTGGAGTGGTTGGGTGTAGGACTCGATGAACCAATGGCAAGAAGCACATAACCTGCAATGCAAAATGACCTCAAGGCTTTGTCGCTGGTTAGTGGTTGGGAAATGACAACAGAGAAGGTTACGGGGCCCACCCTACAGCTGGGTATCTTGGGTCAACTGTAGTTTGAATAGCAAAAGGATGGTGGCATTGTGCAAGGGGAAACTCATAGCTATGGACTCATAGGACTTGAAGGACATCAGAGCAATGAGCCAAGGGAAACCCACATGGGAATTCCCGCAAGGGCCAAAGACTTAGAAAATTTTGGGGTGGGGGGAATTTGGTCAACTATAGAATGATGACTTTAGGGCTCCTAACCACTTGAAGCTTAGAATTAGGGGCACACAAAATGAGGTGAAGGTAAAAAAGTGACCCGATGAAGGAAAAAGGAGAGAGGGGGTCCCCATTCTGAATAGGGCATGTGTGATAGAGGCACACAAAATGGCGACTCTACTGGGAGAATGCCCCCAAGTGTTATGAGGGTAAAGATTCATTTGAAACCCAAAATCTCTAGTTTTGTAGACTAAAAGCCAGTTTCCCTAAGTGAACTAGGAACTCAAAGGAAGACAAAATCCTTAGTTGAATCTGACCATAGAGATATCTGAGAAGTGTGTGCATAGTGAGTTCATTCTATTTCTTCGGAAGCCATAACAAAGATTCATTAACCATTAAAGGCTAGCTATGTAAGTTATCTAGCCCCAAAAGTAACCTAGACATTTCTCCACTACTAGTTAGGTGTCCATAGCCCCAATGGAGTTGTCGTTGTGACCCCAAGAACATTGCTCTATTTCCAGCCGGGCATCCATAGCCCTAATAGAGTTGCTCATACACCGACACAGTTTCTTTTTTTAACCCTTTTTCTTTTCTTTTCTTTAATATTTTCTTTTGGTACTCTTTTCTTATGCTCAACTACATAAGAATTGAAGCTTACTATGGATTTGGAATCATAGTGGTCACTGGAGTAGACTTAGGATTTTTTCACTTGCCCCATCCTCATAACAACCATCATACGGTACTTCATAAATATTTAAAGTGTGTTTTTGTGTGTGATCTGAGATAAGTGTGAGAAGATTCAATCAAGGGTTATATCCTAGGTCAAGTCAGAGTTCAAGTAAGGAAACTCGCTTCACGAGAGTGGTCAAAAATTAGTAGTTAGAAATGAAGATTTATTGAGAGAAAAAATGGGAGTGGTCAACAAATTAGGCCAAGCATGGCCATCGCATTGAGAATGAACACCTTCAACAAAAAAAGAGTCAGGAAAGAGAGAAAAAGCAAAGTAGCAAAGCAAAAGAACCTAAACTAACCAATGTACACGTATATACAAAGACAAGCTTGAAAATCTTAAGAAAGGAAATAATGCTTGAGATGTTGCCCTTTGACTAAAAATGGGACATCCTCTCCAGTGAGTGTCTTGAAGCAAAAGGAACTATATCCTAAAATTTCTGAAATTTGAAAGGGGCCAAGCCACATCTTGTCAAATTTGTGATGCCCCCCTTTCTTTTGATGGGCCTTGTCCCAACAAAGGACTAAATTAACAATTGTAAAGGCCTTTACTTTGGCTCAACGATCAAACCATCTTTTGACTATTCCCTGGTGCTTGGAAAAATTTTCAATTGCTCGATCATGGACTTCTTCTAAATGCAACAACTCAACCAAATGAGCTTCTTTGCAATCTCCTTCCTCATAGTATGTGTGGAGAAATTGGAGAGTGAGGATCTTGAGGTGGATAGGGAAAATGGGCCCCAGGCCATAGACAAGATGAAATAGGGAATCACCTAGAGTGGCCCTATGGTGTGTATGATCTACCTAGAGGAAAAAACATAGATAGGTGTGCCAATCTTTAGGATTCCTATCAAGCAGCTCCTTGATCACAGATATCATATTTTTATTCGCTGACTCAGTTAGGTCATTTTCCTGACGATAGTAGTTGGAAGAAAATTTAAGCACAATCTCATAATTGAAGGCCCAAATAGAAAACTTAAGCAAGGAAAATGTGGTGACATTATAACACACAAGGAAAAATGAGCAACCAAAGTGATTCAAAATAAAAATTTCTAAGAAATTAATAAAAACTTCAATAGTGCATTGCCTACATGCTATTGCTTTTGTTCATCTAGTACAGTAATCATAAGTGGTTAGAATGTACCTATGGCCTGAAGAGGATGGTGGGCTTACTAGACCAATAAAGTCAAGTCCCCATTGAGTGAATGGCCTTACCTCCAAGATTGGTTGTAATGGGAAAACAACATTTCTTTCTCTGGTGGCGGCAGTTTGACAAACATGACAGGTTTTGACATGGTTACGTGCATCCTTAAACATTGTCGGCTAGCAGTACCCAGCCTACAGAATTTGATGGGTAGTTGAAGAGTCAGATCCATAACCAGTGCCGAATTTATCATGAAATTATTTTAGTACCCAAATAGCTTCTTCTTTTCCAAGGCATGTAAGATAGATTTCCTCATGATTTCTCTTGTACAAAATAGATCCCTGCAACATGTAACTTGTTGGAGTTGTAAAAATCTGATGATTTTACATGTATATTTCACCCATATTTTGCCATATGGTCCCATAGTTTCCATTGGGTCATGCACTTTTCACGTTGTGTTCCATATCGGCATAGGTCTATCTTGGTCTCCCTGACCCATGATGCTTTTGTGTTAACATATGTTTGCTGCAGATGGTCGGCAGGACTTGTTCATTGTTACAGCGATTGACATTCACCTACTGGTGGCTATCGACAAGACATTCACATTGTTTCAGTGACAGAAAAGGTTCCTATTGGTATAAGTTATACCATCAGAATGAGGTCTTATCGAGTGCCTTATGTCTTGCCGACCGGTATATGGAGATGCATTGGTGGGAGTTTTTCCTTCGATGAAGCGTCTTGGCAAACTAACCTAGTCTTGCCAACCCATAGCGGATGCATATACATATCAGCAAGAAAAAAAATTCGGGGTAACATCTTGCCAAGTGACCTTCGGTCTCGCCAACATTACACATGAGTCTCGTCAGTGAGAGAATTTTTCTTCGGAGTAAGTCATAGCGACTTAACATTGTCTCACGTATCGGTAAGAGTTAAACCTTTCGGCATGTGGTCTTGGCAAGTTTAAATTGTTACACCGACCAACAAGAACATTAAAGATTCACTTCGGCCAAACTTGTTGTTTTCGATGTGAGGTTATAACGAGGCCTTATTGTCTCATTGACCGGTGGGAGTAGAATTGATTTATCAGCATAAGTTAAAAGCTTCGGTGAAATGTCATAACGATTTCGTGGTGTCTCACCGACTTGTACAAAAGGTTTTTTCGGCAGGAGTTTGGTCTTCAACATGTTGTTTCACCGAGAGCTTTATATCTCACTGACCAACATGTATGGAGATTTTTCAGTAAGAGTTGGATCTATCGATGAAAGGTCTCAACAAATTATATATGTCTCACCGACGGAGCATAAGGGGTTTCTCTCAAACGGCTTTCGGTGAGAGGTTTGTTGTGTCTCACCAACCGACAACATAATGGGATGCTATATCGGTATGAGTTAAGGTTCTCGATAAGAGGTCTCAGCGAGTGACCTTCATCCTCGCCGATGGAAAACAATGAAGGACCTTGTCGGCGAGAGTGTGATCTTGTCTCAACAACTCAAAATGGACGATGACTTTTGGTGTGACATAGTGTGCTCTATGAGAGGTCTTTCTGAGAGTGATATGTTACAGCGACAAGTTTGATCATAGGGACTCTCAGCAAAACAAAGGCTTGTCTACATGACATCTCCCCGATATCATAAGGTCACAGTGACACGTGAGTGGTAAAAGAGCTCTCGAGGAAATATAAAGTGATCTACAGGACATCTCCCCAACTCGGACAAGTCATGGAAAAGGCGGATAACACCACAGAGTGATTAACAATTGAATTTCCTTTAGCATAGCTATACAATATGTCTTGCTAACTATTTCACTATGAAAAACCAAAATTCAAATACTAAGGCGGACATGTAAATTACTAAATTATCATAGCAGGCCGACATGAAAGGAACCCGAATTCTGTGGAGGGCTAACAAGGAATTTCAATATGGTTTATTTTCTTGATGCTAGTGTATAAATAGGCATTTTGTAATTGTAAAATCATGATTTATTAGATATTTGATACACAGCAAGTAGATACAGTAGAATAAAATCCTCAGATCAAAGACGATTGATGCATGTTTTCAAAATGGAGGTATTTATGAAAATCAGTTGATGTTGCACATTTTTCTAGTGTCAATTGTCTGTTGAATTCAATAAAAATACTGCTAAGTTGTCTCCAAGATTGATGCTTTCTGGTTGTTTAAATTGACATAACAAGTTTATGTTCAGTTTATCAATGCACATTTGCTATATTTGTGTGATTAATCAATTGGTTCTTTCAAGGAAACATTAAATCCTTTTAATTGATCATAGTAATTAGAGAGATTCATTTGGATTGTTAAAGTAGAGCTTAGTAGTTACAATATTGCATGTTTATACAAGTTGTAAACAGAATATATGTCAGATAATTTGAGTTTTCTCCAGAGAGTGTTGCTCATCTTGATTTCATTTGACTCTGCCTACCCAATAAGGCACTGGTCTCTCCAGTTTCATCATTAAGATTCATTTGTTCTCTTTATATCTATTAATTAAGCATTTTAGGATTTAGATCAAAAGATTGCTATTGCTATCAAGTTTGATTACATTTATTCACTTCTAGTTGCCATTGTGGACAAATCACTGCAAGAAATATAATCATAAATGCATAAAGTCTGCTTCATTCAGTAAGGTACACCCACCTAGGTTTAGTAGCACCTGAAGAGTAGAAGGTTGAATTCTTTCAACCTTATCTATTACCCTAAAACATATCAAGAGATTGGCAGCCTCTTGAGGTATCTTTACCTGTGTTTTTGAGAGCTAACAAATTGGAAACTCTACTAGGGATACATTCAAAATCAAGGCCTTAATCATAGAGTCAGGAACTTTATACAGACTCCACTAGGATAAGAAACATCAATTTTTTCTATTTTTTGACAAAAGTGAGTGGCGACTCTGACAGAAATTTTGCAGTTGTTCAAACATGAATGGAAGAAGATCTCAATATAGGGGAGGTCATACTGGAGCTCCTACTAGCAACAGTAAGTGGACACACAAAGATGACAAGATTGACAAGGGAAAAAGGATAAGTGAGGACATGTCCCTAACAGGTAAAGACAAGGCATCAGGAGCACATTGTGAAACATATGATCGCTATGATGCATGGAAAAATGATTTGAGTGTAGAGCCTTGTACTCCAGAAGATCAAAAAAATCCTTTTTTTTTCTTGATCCTTAGAAACAGGCTGAGTTTAGAGCTAAACTGGAGGCTGAACGAATCAAAATTTAGCATGAATATGATTAGAAGATGGAATGTAACCCAAATGACTCTATTGATCATGAGCTTGTTGAGGAAGTAAAAGCACAGTTTGAATCACAGAGGAAGGAGATAGAGAAGCTAAGGGCTACATTGCTGAAAGCCCAAATTACTTCTCAGACAGTTGATTGCCCCCCAAAGTATGTACCACCTCATAAGCAGGGTAATCATAATGCAGGGCCTTTTGATCCACTTGTGTCTCCTCACCATCAAACAGTAAATCACTATAATCATCCAAATCATCAACCTCATATCCCCACACAACATACAAATATGCAGCCACCTCATGGTCAGCCTTTTGTCCCACAACATAATGCACAATAGAACAATCCTATGAACCAATATTAGTACCCGCCTTTCCCTCCCCCTCACTAGTATGCAACAATGATTAGATAGTTTAATTTGATAGGGTTTCATCTATACCCTTACCCTATGGATGGTAGTTGGAGAGGTTTGGTACCTAAGTTTACAGGGAGTAATGCAATTACTGCTGAAGAACATTTAAAAAATTTCAATGTGTTCATCCAAGACATAGGTGTGCCATATGAAGATTTACATATGAGGCTATTTATGATGTCACTTCTTGAAGATGCTAGAGATTAGTTCAACAGCTTGCCGACACTCTCAATTAATTCTCTCCAAATATTTTAGGACCGATTTTTTGAGCAATATGGGAATCTAAATGCACCAGATGCAACTCTTCATGAATTAATGCAAATTCAAAAAAATCATAATGATTCAATTTATGATTTCAACTGAAGATTCAACAAGTTGCAGACTAAAGAACCTCGTGGATCAAGGTTGCTAGATTCTGTAGCATTGAGTGTTTATTTAAATGCATTTGATCCTAAAACAGGGTATGAACTGAGAAATAGGGTTCCAAGAGTTCTGGTTGAAGCTCAGAAGATAGCATTGACAATTGAAAACAACAGGAAGGTTGCAGGTATAATCAATAAAAGAGATAACCCTAGGGCTCCTCAGCAAAACAATAATTATCAATACAGATAGGAAAACACATATAGAAATGAAAGGCCGAGGTTGCATGAAATGCCATATAATACATACTAGAAGGATGGAAAACCTATAACAGATAGGCCAAGAAATAGAGAGACTCCTAATCATTGAGTAAGAAGGGAACTTACATAGTGAGTAATAATTACTTCTGTGAAGCTTGTGATAAACCACATTCTCTAGACTATTGTGTTGTAGCTCAAAGGATGCAACAAGAGGGAATGTTGATGGAAAATAATGGAGAAGATCACAAGGTTTATTTGACTTCAAACACTTTTTACCATGCTGAGGAAGGATACTCATCTTTAGAGGATGAAGGTTATGAGTATGATGTTTCAAATCAGAAATATAATGTACAATGTGGCTGAACAGCAAGTTCTTTCTGATTCTGATGAAGATTATACAGAGCCACATTTGGTTGAGGTGACTGCTCAATGCAGTATGAGGAGACTCACCAAAGAGGAGATAGAGAGACTAACTATTGCTGCAGTTGAGGAAGCAAGAAGTAAATACTAGTTGAGAAACAGAACAATAAATGAGAAGGAAGGTGTCCCTAGAGGAATCTTTATGAGAGATCAGAACACAACACAAGGAAATGTTAAGAAATCAGAAAATAAACAGCATGATAAAAGTGAACAAAAGCCTATCTGAAAAGAGGAAGTGAAGGAATTACACAGAGATACAAAAGCCTGATCAGCCTAGTAAAAGAGAGAAGGAAGAAAACAAAGGAGAAACATTGGAGCAGAAGAAGATTGTCAAAGTGGAGGGCTCTTCTTTTGACTTCACTCAGGCATTATCTCAGGTAAAAATGTTTGTCCCACTACTTGAGATGATGAAAATTAAGGAGTATAGAGATAGTGATATTCAATTGATAACAAATGGAAATGAAAAACATGTGAATTCTGAAAATAGAGTAGCTATTAAAATAGTCAATAGGAAAGAGAAAGTAAATATCTCAGAAGTCTGCTTAAGTGATGTATTAACAACTCCCCCACAAGTGGATCCTTTTTTCACTACATTGCTTATAAATAACAAGCTACTAAGAAATTGCATGATAGACTCTGGTGCTACTATAAATATCATGCCAGTAGGAGTCATGAAGCAACTAGGCATGTGGGTTGATACATGTGAAGGGAAGTGCTATGCAATGGATAACAAACCTGTATCTGTGGTAGGCATTATGAGAAATGTTGAAGTCAAGCTGGCTACTTATCCACAAGTGGCTTATAATATAGATATAACAGTAATTGATACTCCTCCTCAGTTTGGTATGCTTCTCTCAAGACAATGGACAACAGCAGTTGGAGGAAATGTTCAATTTGATCTGTCTTATGCTACAATTCTGGTGAATGGTCAGGAGGTCAAATTGTATAGGGAGCCAAGAATGAACTAGGTTGTTGACTACGTGCCTCAGGATCAAATCAATTTATTTTGTGATGTTGACCTTGGAAGTTTCAAGATAGAATCATCCCAGCTAGAATTAACCAATAGTGATCCAATTGAAAAGCATGTGGCACAAAGCTGCAATGAAGTGTGGAAGATGTATTTTGATGGAGCATGCAGCCAAGAAGGTAATGGTGCTGGGATTGTTTTTGTTTCACCTGAAGGTATTACATTTAAATATTCTTTTATGTTATCATTTGAATGTACAAACAATGTGGTAGAGTATGAAGCCTTGTTGATAGGTTTGAACATAGTTGTGAAACATAAGATTAAATTGCTTGCTGTTTTGGGCAATTTTGAGTAGGTTGTTTCACAAATCAAGTCAAAATATACAACAAAACATAAAAGATTGAAATAGTATAGGAATGTTGCATGGGACATAATTGAATTATTTGATTCCTTCTCAATTGAGTGGATTGACAGATCAAAGAACATAATGGCTAATTTTTTAGCAAATGTGGCATTGAAAAGAGATGATATAAAATTGGCTGGGATGTCACAGATTGAGTTCAAGATAAGACCTATTGTTCCTGATAACATTTATAGCTTGAAAGTTTTCAATGATGATACTTACCTTTTGAAATTCCTCAATTATATAGATCAATATGAAGCTCAAGAAATTGACTTCAATGCTTTTGTTGAGGAAGTGGATGGGAAGCAAACAATGTTTGGTAAGGAGATCTTACAACTCAAAACAAATAAGCTTCCTAAGGGCTTAGTGGCATTGGAAAGGCTGTATGATGGAAATGATCAGTCCCTTATGAAGCAAATACCAATCAGAAGAGGAGATATTGAAGAAGTTAACTTGGGGACTGAGATAGCACCAAGAAAGGTGTACATAGGAAAGAGGATAAGCTCTAGAATTAGAAGAATGTTGATAGAGTTGCCGAGAAATTATAAGCATGTCTTTGCTTGGTCTTATGAAGATCTAAAAGCATACAGGGAAGATTTATTTTAGCATGAAATACCATTGAAGCCAGATGCTAAGCCATTTAGACAAAAGCAAAGACCCATAAATCCACCATTAGAGCCTAAAATGCAAGAAGAATTGACAAAGCTCAGAGATGGAGGAATTATCAAACCAATTAGGCACTCAACGTGGGTATCAAATTTGGTCCCTATGAGGAAGAAAAATGGAGACATCAGATTATGTGTGGACTTCAAGAATTTGAATATAGCATCTCTCAAGGACAATTATCCTCTACCCAATATGGAGGTTATACTGCATAAGGTAACAGGGTGTGAACTACTGTCCATGATGGATGGGTTTTCATGATACAACCAGCTCAAGGTCAAAGAATTTGAGCAATATAAAACAACATTCACAACTCCTTGTGGAATGTATGTATATATAAGAATGCCATTTGGTCTGACTAATGCAGGAGCAACTTTCCAAAGAGCTATGGACGTGGAATTTATAGATTTGATCAATGCTATCATGGTGGTGTACCAGGATGATCTGACTACTTATTCAACGAGGGTTGAAGATCATGTACAACATCTGGAGAAGGTATTTATTAAAGCCCTGGAATATGGTATTAGCTTAAATCCAAAGAAGTGTCATTTTGTAGGCACATAAGGTAAGCTTTTAGTACATATTGTTTCAAAAGAAGGAATTAGGATAGATCCTGAGAGGGTTGAAGCTATTGAAAAAATTATTGTTCCCAAAATTGTTAAGGCTATACAATCATTCTTTATATAGATTAATTTTGTTACGAGATTTGTTTCTAACTTTCCTGAGATCATTAAACCCATATCAAAAATGTTGAAGAAAGGACAGAAAATGGAATGGACTGTAGAATCCTTGGAAGCTTTCATATCTATCAAAAGGGCCATCAAGGAGGCTCCTGTCCTTAAATCTCCAGATTTTGCAAAGCCTTTTCAAATATTTTCATTTGCTTCAATGCATACTATTGCTGCTATTATGTTATAGAAGAATGAGGATGGTCATGAACAACTTGTGTCTTTCTTCATTAAGTCATTACAAGGGTCTGAATTGAAATATGACAGTGGAAAAATAGGCATTCGCATTAGTAAAAGCTACAAAAGCTTTTAGACCATATCTTGTTGGAGCAAAGGTGATTCCTTATGTCCCTCATGTTGTTGTTAAAGATATTCTGACATAGTCTGAAGTAACAGGAAAAATATGCAAATGGATTAACAAGATCCAGGAATTTGACATGGAGATATAGATTACTAAATTAGTAAGAGGTCAAGGCTTGGCTAGGTTGATGGCAGAATCAAATATTGAAGCAAATCAAGTTTGTAATGTACATGAAGGGATTGCAGTTGCAAGCATTGAGAACACTCCTTGGTATACTGATATCATGCATTACCTTAAGTTCATGAAGTGTCCAGAGGGATTGCGTGACAGCGAAAAGAGAACTTTGAAGTTGCAAGCATCAAAATATGTTTTCATGGATGGAGATCCATTTTGGAAGAATAGGGATGGTATATTGTTATTGTGTTTGGATGAGCCTCAGGCCAAGCATGTTCTAAGTGAAATGCATGAGGGAGTTTGTGGAGGACATTATTCAGCAAAAACAACTGCACACAAAATTCTCAAGGTGGGTTACTACTGGCCTAAGGTTTTTAATGATTCTTTCACACATGTAAGAAAATGTGAAGCCTGCCAAAAGTTCTCTGGAAAGCTGAAATATCAAGGAGCCTTACCACTTCGACCCTTGCAGGATGATGCCCCTTTTCATCAATGGGGAATTGATTTCATTGGAGAGATACAGGAGAAATCAAGTGGAGGATACAAGTGGATATTGGTTGCCACTGATTATTTTACTAAGTGGGTGGAGGAAATCCCAACTAAGTAGGCTACAAGCAAAGTGGTGATAAATTTCTTGATGGACAACATTATCACCAGATTCGGTGCACCACTGAGGTTAATCATAGATAATGGGATGTGTTTCAAGTTAGATGAGTTCAAAATTTTCTATGACACACATGGCATTACTATTTCTTATGCATCTCCTTACCATCCACAAGCTAATGGTCAAGCAGAGTCTAGCAATAAGATTCTTTTGAAGATTATAAGGAGGATGTTAGGACAAAACAAGAAGGCTTGGGATTCAAAATTAAGGTTGGTTGTATGGGCTGACAGGATTACTATGAAGAAAGCAATTGGAAAAGACCCGTTTGAATTGGTATATGGAGCACAAGCTAGGATGCCTTTGTAGAATTTGTTGCCAGTCTACAAGTTTGTCCTTCAGGAAGATTTGGATGTTCCTGAACCCATGGAAGAAAGAATGGAGCAACTAGCTGAACTTGATGAAATAAGGAGAGTTGCCCAAAACCAAAACATGAAGTTACAGACACAAATGAAGTATCTATTTGAAAATAAGGAAAAGGATAGAAAGTTTGAAGAAAATGACTTGGTGTTGATGTGGAACGGAAGATGTCAGGAGAAGGGAAAGAATGGTAAATTTGAAGCTTTGTGGCTGGGACCTTTTGTTGTTGTTGGAAAGAAAGGTGAAGATTCATACTATCTACATAATATGGCTGGTGAAGATCAAGAGTTGCATGTTCATGGGAAATTTCTGAAGCATTTTTTCTCTTGAGTGACACAGAGGATTGAGGGTTGCCAGTGCATGGAAAACTCTTGTTTATCCTCTTTAAAATTATTTTCCATGCATAGTAGTTTAGGATTCTAGTTCATCTCCATTTTGCATTCACTTTCCTTTCATTCCATCATGCTGCATTTCCATTTTGCTCACTGGTTCATCATTCTATGTTTGGTCTGCTCACCCAAAGATCTGGATCCTTGCAATGATCTCACTATCATTCATCCCCAGATAGAGCCACTATTGGAGTTGTAAAAATTTGATGATTTTAAATGTATATTTCACCCATATTTTTCCATATGGTCCCATAGTTTCCATCGGGTCATGCATTTTTCACATTGTGGTCCATATTGGCATAGGTCTATCTTGGTCTCCTCGACCCATGATGCTTTTGTGTTAACATATGTTTGTTGTAGATGGTCCACATGACTTGTTCATTGTTACAGCGATTGGCATTCACCCACTGGCGGCTATCACCAAGACATTCACGTTGTTTTGGCGATAGAGAAGGTTCATCTTGGCATAAGTTATACCATTGGAATGAGGTCTTACCGAGTGCCTTATGTCTCACTGACCAGTACATGGAGATGCATTGGTGAGAGTTTTTCCTTCGATGAAGCGTCTTGGCGAACTCACCTAGTTTTGCCGACCGATGGCAGATGCATATACATATTGGCAGGAAATTTTCTTCAAGGTAATGTCTTGGTGAGTGACCTTTGGTCTTGTCGATATTACACATGAGGCTTGTCGGTGAGAGACTTTTTCTTTGGAGTAAGTCATAGCGACTTCACATTGTCTCACCAATCGATGGTGGAAGGATGCACATATCGGTAAGAGTTAAACCTTTCGGCATGTGGTCTTGGCGAGTTTGAATTGTTACACTAACTAACAAGCACATTAAGGATTCACTTTTTCCAAGCTTGTTGTTTTCGGCGTGAGGTTATAACAAGGCCTTGTTGTCTCATCGACCGATGGTGGAAGAATTGATTTATCAGCATAAGTTAAAAGCTTTGGTGAAATGTCATAACGATTCCGTGGTGTCTCACTGACTTGTGCAAAAGGTTTTTTTAGCAGGAGTTTAGTCTTCAGCATGTTGTTTCACCAAGCGCTTTATGTCTCACCGACTGGCATGTATGCAGATTTTTCGGTAAGAGTTGGAGCTATCGATGAAAGGTCTCAGCGAAGTATATATGTCTCACCGACGAAGCATAAGGGGTTTCTCTCAAATGGCTTTCGGTGAGAGGTTTTTTGTGTCTCATTGACCGACAACATAATGGGATGTGATATCGATATGAGTTAAGGTTCTCGATAAGAGGTCTTGCCGACTGACCTTCGGTCTCGCCGATGGAAAACAATGGACATTGTCAGTGAGAGTATGATCTTGTCTCGGCGACTCAGAATGGACGATGACTTTCAGTGTGACATAGTGTGCTCTATGAGAGTTCTTTCTGAGAGCGATATGTTACTGCGACAAGTTTGATCATGGGGGCTCTTAGCAAAACAAAGGCTTGTCTACATGATGTCTCCTCAATATCATAAGGTCACAGTGACATGTAAATGGTAAAAGAGCTCTTGGGGAAACATAAAGTGATCTACAGGACATCTCTCTGACTAGGACAAGTCACGGCGAAGGCGGATAACACCATGGAGTGATTAACAATTGAATTTCATTCAGCATAGCTATACGATATGTCTCACCAATAGTTTCACTATGAAAAATAGAAATTCAAATACTGAGGCTGGCATGTAAATTGCTAAATTACCATTGCAGACCGACATGAAAGGAACCTGAATTCTATGGAGGGCTGACATGGAATTTCAATATGGTTTATTTTCTTGATGTTGGTGTATAAATAGGCATTTTTTAATTGTAGAATCACGAGTTATTAGATATTCGATACATAGCAAGTAGATACAGTAGAATAAAATTCCCAGATCAGAGACTATTGATGCATGTTTTCAAAATGGAGGTATTTATGAAAATCAGTTGATGTTACTGCATTTTTCTAGTATCAATTATCTGTTGAATTCAATAAAAATACTACTAAGTTGTCTCCAAGATTGATGCTTTTTGGTTGTTTAAATTGACATAACAAGTTTATGTTTAGTTTATCAATGCACATTTTCTATATTTGTGTGATTAATCAATTGGTTCTTTCAAGCAAAGATTAAATCCTTTTAATTGATCATAGTAATCAGAGAGATACATTTGGATTGTTAAAGTAGAGCTTAGTAGTTACAATATTGCATGTTTATAGAGGTTGTAAATAGAATATATGCCAGATAATTTGAGTTTTCTCCAGAGAGTGTTGCTCATCTTGATTTCATTTGACTCCACCTACCCAATAAGGCACTGGTCTCTGCAGTTTCATCATTAAGATTCATTTGTTCTCTTTATATCTATTAATTAAGCATTTTAGGATTTAGATCAAAAGATTGCTATTGCTATCAAGTTTGATTACATTTGTTCACTTCTATTTTCCATTGTGGACAAATCACTGCAAGAAAGATAATCATAAATGCATAAAGTCTACTTCATTCAGTAAGGTACACCCACCTAGGTTTAGCAGCACTTGAAGAGTAGAAGGTTGAATTATTTCAACCTTGTCTATTACCCTAAAACGTATCAAGAGATTGGAAGCCTCTTGAGGTATCTTTACCTGCATTTTTGAGAGCTAACATAACTATTGCTCTTCAGTCTTAGAGAATTATTTTGTACTCCTTGCAACTAGGATGGGCACTTGTTATTCAACAAATAGTAGATAATTTCATCATTCCACACTTTGGGAGAAACATCCTCTAGCTGGTATTGCTACATGGTGAGTTTAGGTCCAATTTCAGCTATTATTTTAGCTATTGTTCAAGTGAGGGCCTGCCCTCAGACTAACTTCATGGGTTGAATCTCCATGTCATATTCTTGCAATAAAGTGACTCATTTTTCTCTCCTTTCTTCTATCTCATTTTTTATTAACAAAGAATTGACTACTGGATCAATCAAAATTACAAACACCTTATTTCTCAAGATGTAATGCAAAAATTTCTTAACTCCTCTAACCAAAGTGTATGCTTTCTTTTCAACATTATGATACCTTAACTTTGCATCCTTTAGTGGAGCACTCATGAAGGAAATAGGGTATTCAATCTCTTTGTCATCTTTCTAGATTAATATGCTAGCACATGAGTGATCTGAAGTAAATGAATAAATAAAATGGCTTTAGATAGCTAAGGCTGACCAACACTAGTGCATCAATAATTTCTTTCTTGATTTCCTCAAAAGCTTGATTGGCTTCTAGTGTCCATTTGACTTTAGCATCTTTCTTTAGCATAGCATTCAATGGTTTGACGATTTCCACAAATCTTGTGATGAACTTTCTAACAAAGTTGATCTTTCCAAAGAAATATTTTAATTCCTTCTAGCTGGCTAGAAGCTAGATTTTTAATATAGCTTGGATGCACTTGGGTTATATTGAGATTCCCTTTTCTAAGATCACATTCCCTAGCAACTTGCTTTCTATAACTCTAAATATACACTTCTCTAGTTTCAATGAAATGCCAAACTCTCTACATTTTTGGAAAAACTTCCATAAATTAGAGATGTGGTCCCCTCATTTCTTAGAAAACATAGTGAGGTCATCCATGTATATGATGATGCATTTACCAATTAATTCCTTGAAGGAAATATCCATGGCATGCTGAAAGGTTGTGTCGGTATTTATTAGTCCAAATGACATTCTTATGTATGTGAAGGTTCCCCACTTCATAGTAGAAGTTGTTTTGAGCCTGTCCTCATACTACACTATCACCTTATTATATCTCGAGTATCCATCCAGAAATGACATCATCTAGGATCCATTAACTATTTGCAATACTTCATCCAGTGAGGGTACTCGATAGTTGTCCTTTTCTAAGGCCCTATTTAAGTTTTGAAAGCCAACGCACAATTTGATTTCTCTGCTCTTCTTCCTTACTAGAACCAAGTTTTCCACCCACATGGAGTGTCTGACTAGGAAGATGTTCCTTGTGGACAACAACTTCTAGACTTCTTTGAAAATAATAGGTTTGAGCAATGCATTGATCAGGCACTACCACTACCAAAAAGGTCTCGCATCTAGCTTGAGAGAGATGGTGTGACTAATGATCGAGGTATCCTATATCTTCAAGTCCTCATAACTCCAGGTGATCACATCATAATACATGTACAATGCATCAATGATCACTTTCCTATCTTGTGGTGTGCACACTTTTCTAATGAACACATTCTTGATTTCTTCAATGGTACCAATGTTGTGAGCATCACACTAGTCAATTAAATCCTTATTTTTCTGGTCTTGATCTCTTATCTGATCTAAATCAAATATCCACTCAATTTGAACCATACCTCACAGTATTGTAGTTTTTTTAGATTAATAACCCCCTATATGTCCAATTCAGCTTCCTTAGGTTCTGCCTCATCAATTATTTGAGTTGCAAACACATCGATACTAGTGATGAAATCCAAGATATGCTTATCATTAAAGACCTAAAATTTGGTGGCATTTTCAAGCACTAACAGGGTAGAGGTGAGCTCTATAGTGAACTTATTTAAAACAACTAGGGTGAGGGATTGAAGGGTACTAGCTTCCTAGGCTAAAGCATCAACGGTATGATTCTTGGAATGTGAAATTAGTTGAACATTTGTGTAATAGAAAAAAGTACCCTTTGCTTGACATGGGATTAATTCATGATTAATTGGACTTAATGAGGCCTTAATCTAGTGTTGTGAGGCATTTTATGCATCCACACTAGGTCTTGGAACTTTGCAAACTAAATCAAATGCTTTTAATGATGTCTTGTGAAGGTGTTGTGAAGTGTTGTAAGACATTTCTACACTCTTATAGACTCTATTCCCTACAATTTACCTAAAAATCACCTCTTCATTACTAAACAAGTCCTATTTTGAAGTGTTCTAAAGTCTTGTAACAAGATTTCACTCTTTTCTAGGCACAACTTCACCATTTATCCCTTTCTTTGCTTGATTTGGCCCCTTTATGCCCTCATATGCTTTAATTAAGTGTATTTTTGAAAGTAAGCCTAACAAACAACATTAATTACAACTTAATTATTGACACCTATTTTTAGGTCCTAAGTGGGACCCATTCACCATGGATGGCAAATGAGTCCCCCTTGGCTCCAAATTCAAAATATTTTAAATTTCTTTTCGGGTTTTTATTCAAAATCACTTGATGTCAACCTATAAGTGTTTTTCTCCTCATTTGACATTTCCTAATCTCTCTCTTATTCATCTCTTAATCTCATAACTCTTTCACATCATTTATTCAAGTCAAGCAAGTTAGGGCTTTCACATTGCAAGTAATTAATTTAGCTTCCTAAGACATTCAAGGGTAGATTCTTCATGTTTTGTTGCAGACTTTCAAGACCAATCATCATGGAAAGGTAATCTATTCCATTATTGCATCTTGCATTACATTCTTTCTCTATTTTGGTTTAATTACCTAAATGGGGTTTGACCAAGGCAAACCCCCATGCCTTAACATTAAAAATTTCTTCTTCTTTCCTTTTGTGTTTGTATATTTAGGCCCTTTAAAGCTTGGAAATCATTGTGGATCATGTTGCAAATTTTTTAAAGTTCTCTCTTCATTCAACAAGTCAAAGAATCAACAAAATAACATTTTCAGGCTTGTAAATTAGAGTTTCGAAAGTGAACACATGTAGAAGTCTAAAGTGCATTTTGGAAGCTCTAGAATCCACTCTTGAATATTCAAAAATTCAAAAGTGGACTTATTCACCAAAGGTGGAAAATGAGTCCCATTTCCAGGTTAGTTTTGTGTTTTCTCCATTTTCTGACACCCTTTTGATATAAATACATTCTGATTCAATTTACCAGAATTGAGACTGATACGCCCAATATGGAAAATGAGTCCCTCCAAGCTTGAAAAATATCATCAATAAAATTTCAAAATTAATTTCCAATCTTCATGAAAGTTCCAGGTGCACATTTTTAGTTTGATTCATTTCTATTGTAATTTTCCATTCGTTTGTAAGTGATTTTTTAATACACAATGTGTTTTCAAACAAGTTGTTTTCCTCTAGTTTCTATTCATTAGTCAATTAATCTTATTAATTTATTGCATTTGAATATTGCATCCATGCATTTAGGAATTTTCCATCCATATTACACTAATCTTTGAATGTAAACATAAGCATTTTTGGACCCATCTTTCTCCTTTTAGGTGAAAAACCCTAGAAATGTTAGAAAGCAAGTAAGTCCCAAAAATCTATGTTTTAATATTAAATGCATCTAATCCTTCTATGAAATCCCATACCATGTTCCTATAATTTTCTAACTTTCTATTTTGGTACGAATACAACTTTAAAACTTGTTTCACTACCAACTTCGAATCACCAAAGACTTGTAACATTGTAACCTTCTTTCTTAATGCCAGCAAGAGCCCATGCAAGTAGTACTTCATACTTTGCTACATTCTTTGTGCAATAAAACTAAAGCCTATGAGTGGAAAAATATGTCTTACTCATGGGTATGATGAGCTCGAAGCTGGCTCCAGATCCTTGCTTGGACATGGACCCATCAAAGTGCAACATCCAAAACTTAGAGGCCTCTTTAACTTTGGAGGAAATGGAGCGTGTTTCCTTCCTTGGTAGTATATTTACTTCAACAGATTTTAATGACTGCATGGATTCAACATGGCTTTGGTTTGGATTCTCTATTTGGAGTTCCCCCTTTGGGGTGACTTGTCCTTTAATGTATTCAACTGTTGTTTGGCACATGAAGCATTTGAATTCTAAATGGGAAGCATTGTGTGCCCTGCACTAACTAGGTAATAAAGGCTCCTGAAAATCCATTCTAGCTCCCAAGCTGAAATAATCTTGCATGCATTTCTATATGAACTCTTGGAATCCATCCAATAATCCAAGGTTACCATTCTCATAGGATTCCTCATCATTTGATTCAATAAACACCTCTATACTCTCATGAGTGTGGGTTAAGTTGGTAGATGGACTGCATAACACAAGAAGAACCTCCTTGGCCACTTCCTCTTTGGTGAATTCTTGCTTATCCTAATAAGCTACAAGATAGTAGTTTCCTAATTTTGTTTCAGTGAAGAACACTTCATTTGAATTGTTGTATTCTGTGATCATTAAATTCATACAGGGCTCCTAATCGATGCAGATTTGGTTTGGTAACCCTTTCCACAACAACCATAAGTGAGAAAAATCCATTGCTACATATTCGTTAAAGCCCAGGTGAAATATCTACCTAACATGATTCTGTATGTGTCAGGGATATCTAAAACTTGAATTCCAATCACCTGTTGCACCCTCAATCAACAACAATTTGCATGGGTATTCTATTGATTTCTCCAACAATATTCTCTTTGGTCTTATCCAACTGGGTCACCTTCCACTGAGAGGGAGTTGCAACTATTCCCAAAGCTTTGCATATGACCAAAGGCATAACATTGCTTGAGGCTCCTAAATCAAGCAAGTAGTTATGCAAATTCTTTCCAAATATTTTGATGGTGGTCAGGAAGGGCAGGGTCTCTAGCTTCCTCTAGAACAAGCCCACTGAAACATCAGCCTCAACTACTTGAGCCTTATCCTATCATTTGTTTTATCCTGAGTTTGTGCTTGATTTTTTTCTTTAACTGTTTGCTTTTCTAATAGCTTATTTAGAGGCTGATATGTTTTCTTTCCCAAGATTTCTCTGACTACTGACTCTTTTTGTGAGGTGTCAAAGGAAACCCTTTTGGTGGGTACATCTTGGGCTGGTTTGGATGAGGAAATCCCATTAAGCATCCTAAAGAAGGCATTTCTAATGGCTAGGACTCTAAGTAGTTTGAAAGCTGATAAGATCAACTTAGCCTTCTTGAATTATTTTATCACGTATTCCCCCATTTGTTCTATTTCTACCTCAAAATTTCTATTCTGAGAGGAGCTAGCAGGTCGACTCTGAGTTTGGTTATGTTTCCTATTCTTATAGAAGTACTGGGTGGGCATGTGAGGGTAGCTCAGGTTATAACTGGCATTTGGGTCAGGTGGGGTGTTGAAGTTATTGAGAAGAGTATAGGTCATAAAAGGACCACCTACTTGTCTATTCCTTAAGTCATAAGGGGTTTCCCTTTTATGGAACATCTGAAGCTCATCTTCAAGGGGCTCTTCCTCATCCACTAGACCATTGTCTACTGAATCAAAGAGCTAGCATAAATGGTTTTCATTGCTTACCTCTTTTTCTTCTTCATTCTTTGGTTCAACGGTCTCCTTCTCATGTACATTGCTTTCACCTCGTGGTAAAGGATTTTGATTAATCACTAGTACTAAGGAATCATATGGTTTATATGGAACTATTTCCTGGCATCCCACACCATCAACTACATTTTGAACTTCCACATGGAAAATTTCTATTGTTTTTTGGAACTCTGGATAGTCCAATTCAAAATTCCTATTTGTTTGATGAATGTGAAACCACCCGAATAAGGCCCTCTTCCAATTACACTCCACTTTTCATCTTATCAACATTAGCCAGTTGATTGAGAGATGTGGGTACACCTTTTTTTTTCCTCGTGTTCCATGTGTGATTCTATCTTTGTGAAGGCCTTCTCTCAAAGCCTTGGCTCAAATTTTCACCTCTCTCATGGCTCTCTCTGGAGGAAGCACTTGCATCATGGTTGTCATGGTTATCTTGATTGATCTTAGCTCAAATACTTCTCTAGGAATCATGCATTTGGTTATTCTGATTACTTAAGTGTGTCATTTTAGTAGACAACTTCTTCACTAATTTTGTTAGCTCATCAATTTAGTCTTTCTTGATGCTTTCAATTGTGAGGTTGAATTTTGAAGGAAGAACGACTATACTACAGGTTGATTTTGCTGACCACGTGGGAATTCAAAGCTCTACAAGTATGCAAGTACTTGGGGCTATTAGGAGTAAGCCTTTTTTTGTTGTGATTGCAATTAGTGAGATACCAGAGGCACTTGATTAAGTGGATTCCCTAGATGAGGCACTATCAAAAGATGGGAAGCTTGATTCAACATTGGTGTTTGATGGGCCAAGGCATGGGTAAGTCCCTAGATCTATGTTGGATGGGCAGCTGGTCCCGATGATGGTAGTAGACCTGCCATGTGTTGTCCCAAATTGGTGTTGGTTCCATCTACTTTTTCATACACATCCACCAACCTAGCCAGTGGTGGGTGCATCCTTTTCACTAGTGCCAATGTGAGATTATCCTAGGAAGCATAGTACACCAATCAAGTAGAGGGATCGTCAACCACGTAGGGTGGCTACAACTTCATGTAAGCTCGATGGAAATGGTTATGAAAGGAGATGATAGGATCATTAACTTCCATTCAAATAGACATCAAATACTGATATAACTTGGAGGGGATGACCGAGATCTTGAATTTCTGCAAGAAAGTGTTCTTTAATTGATCCCAAGTGGTGATAGATCCTGTTGGTAGACATTTGTACCAATAAAAGGCCTCTTCCCCCAAAGAGTAATGAAAGAGCCTACAAGCCATATCTTCATGTTCTATTTGCATGTCCTTCAAGACTATTTGGAAGATCTTAATGTGTTCTTCAGTTGTCCTCTGCAGATCATGAGGATGGAACTTAGTGCAAAATCCTTTTGGGTTCTTTGGCATATCATGATAATCATTCAAGGATATAGGAGACAAGTTATTACCCAACTAATCCATGATGTGAGGTAGATGCCACATTGGCTATGCTATAGTTACTTGGGGATGCAAAGGAGTAGTAGTAGTTGGGGCAACTCCCTAGAAGTGAAGTGTTGGGACAGGGGCAGTGCCTTAGTTGTGGGAGGTGGAGTGGAAGGAATTTTGTAGCAGGCGGGAAGAAGAATGCACTCTAGGAAGTGAAGGGGAAGAGTGGAGTGAATGGATGGAAAAAGATGGTGAGGATGGAGGTGAGGTAGGTTGAGTGGATTAGGGAGTGGTATCTCTTGAAACTCCCCTTTATCTAGTGTAGATCTTAACACTATATGGAACCTCTGATGATAGAAGAAACCAATTTAACCCAGCTTAGAAAAAATGACCCTCCTTCTAGCACCAATTATGTTGATTGGTGTTTTTGCACTTCTCAACATAGGAAACACACAAGTGCACTACCTCTCTTAAAATATAACTTCCTACAAACAATTTGCAGAAAATTATCCCAAGGTCTCTCAGGTGTTAGGTCATGACTTGCAAAAAAAACTTAGTTGATTGATGTGATTTGTTGGTAATCACAAAGGGCATTTATGTTTCACTAAGTTTGCAAGGAATTGGATCTTCAAATGGAGTTTTGGAAGATTCTAAAAATTAAGTGCAACTATTGCAAGATCAAAATAGTAGTCTGAAACTCCATGTTTGACATCAAATTTGGATTCACAATGATGTTGGAACTCTACTTTAGCTTAAATTTCAAAGAAAATTCAAAAGGGAAAAGGGCTAGAATGGTTCATAAACATGCAACTAATGTTGAACAATGACAATGGAGGTTGCTACAGTGGATGGACTTCCTAAAACTAAGTTCCACTTAACCAAAACAACATACAGTCTCATGAAACTAGTGCAATCTTCTAAGGTCTACAGATTTTCATCTATCTATTCACCATGAATCATGAATAATAAATGAGTTTTAAGTGCAACAATAAAGGAGTGTTCATACTAACTTTACACTATTGTCCATCGTCAATAAACAACAAAAAGTATGAACATGGAAGGCATCAACACAATAAAATTATTCACTATCAATGTGCAGCATGAACTAACTACTAGAACAACTTGAAAGTAAAACAAAAAAGCTTAAAATATAACATTGAGGAGAAGAATCATCCACACATGTGAAGAAACACAAGAATTCCACCAAAACAATACAATTCTCATTAAATTTTTGTAGCATGTCTTTACACAACTCAACTCTCTCTTCAAAATAAGAGGAGACCCCTATTACTAGTTTTCCAAAAGTGAAATGAATGGCTAGGATTTAATTTCATTATTTAGCCAAGATTCATTTTACATAATGGTTTCACCTACCCCCAAAATATAACATTATAAAATACATCTTTTGTCTTTTCTCTATTTTTTCCTCTAATGGCTCTAACACTATAGTAGTTTCATCTTCTAGTGACTTCCTTCTCTTCTCATCTATACTATCAAAAACTCATCATCAATTACAAGCTTCCCCGCATTCTTCTAAAGGGTAGCATATTCCAAAAAATATCCAATCAAATCTTGGAGCTTATGCCACTCCATGATGTCAAATTGGAGTATTTGAAAGGTCGGATTTTTGAATCTCCCTATGATATGCTCCTAGTGCTTGGTGCATTTGGACGTGGCCTTGATGGCCTACTCAGATTGGGTAAATTCCCTTACAATGAAGTCCATGAAATCTGGTGTCAGTGCATCTGCAGCCCCTTTCTCTATCTTCTTATGGAAGAATGACTTGATTTTCTCCAAATGTGGCTCCAAGGCAGGCATGTCATAATCTATCAATGTTTTTAGGTACTCCTCACTGTCAGTCCTATGCTCCATAACCTATTCAAGGTCAAGATAAACTTCATGCAAGACCCTCTCCAGGACTTCCTTTATGCAATCCAAGCCCATCCTCCAAGGATCCACTAGACAGTGATCATCTTTTATGAGCACTAATTCCTTTCCCATGCCTTCTTGGGAAGCTTGATAATGATTTTGAGCTAAGGATATGTGATCCTATATAGCTCGATGAACCTGTGACATGTATTCTCATTAGCCTCTAGCTACTTTTGCAAATCCTAGAATTTTTTGAACATTCAATCAACATGATGGATTCCCATGTTGCCATTGTAGATCACTCGTTGGATCCAATCCACTATGGACTTGTTCCAATTCTTCATTTTCTCCATTCTGTTGAGCTCTTCTTGGGAGAGAAGAGGAGGAAAGATTGATTATGTCAGAGCCTCTTCTTCTAAGGATGTTCATTATTTGATGTTGGTGGTGAGATCAGCCACTTGTGTCTTTAGTTCCTCCTTGGAAAATTGATCCTTGTTCATTTGTTACATGATTGTTGCCACCGACCCCTAGAACTCATCAATCTTTTGCTCTTTGGTTGTTAGGCCCAAGTTGATTGTTGAGATACTATAATCATTTCCTGCATCCTTATCTATCATAGGGGTAGCAATTTGTATTATTCTTGATCTAGAGGCATCAACCATGATATGAGAGTGGACTCAAGGAATTTTCTCCTTTCTAGTCTTTGTCTGTGCTCTGGCTAGTATGGCTTTCAGTCTGGCCTTTGGATCAATAACCACTAGAGTTTTCTTTCATAATTGTCACTCCAACCATTCAAGCACCTTGGTTTCCCCTTTGGGTGATACATGATCACCTTCCACTCTTTTTTCATGTTGAGGTTATTCATCTTCATGGCTCGAGGCCTCTTGATCTATTCTATTTTCTTCATCTGAGTCCTCGATCTGTATAGGATTTTCTTTGTCTAGCACAGTAGAGGCTATGTTTTCTTCAGTGATATCTTCCTTTTGGGATACCTTTCCTTCTTCAAGCTCAACATGATGTTCAAAATCGGGGCTTTTATTCAGTGCATCTTCTTCTTTATCTTATTCTTCCTTTTCTAGAGGAACTTCTTCTTGGATGGGACCCTTATCTTGGCCAAATAGTGGAGGCTCTTTGAGTATCTCCACATTAACATCAGTTTCATCTTTCTCTTCAAAGGGTTTCCCAGCCTTTTCACCCACATCCTTGAGCTGGTATGATAGCTCCTCATCTAACTCCTAATTTGAGGTTTCCACAATGTACCTCTCATTGAGAGCTTTGGTGTCTTCCTCCAAGGAATGTGATCACTCCTCATCAAATGCCACCTTATCCAATTTTATGTTTAACCCTCCCTCCAAGTGTTGAAAATAATGATCTTTGGAAGGGTCCTTGATCTCCTCAACTATACCCTTAGTGACCTCCATTTGGTGCTTCTCCATCTCTTCAAATATTTTCATAGTAGCCTCCATCTTTGGTGGATCTGTAGGTGGTGGAGGAAGAGGTAGGCCAATGACAATTTGGGCCTTCAAGACCTAAACTATAGAATTCAAGATCACCACAAAATTCTCAATAGGTATACTTTTCATGTACTTTGCAAAGGCATCTGGTAGAGTGAGATATTTCATAGTAGCAGTGGCAATTTGTAGGTATTGGAGAAGAGAAAGTGGATAGTGGAGGAGGGAGTGAGGAGGAGGAAAACAAGGGAGTAGTTCCTGAGAAGGAATCTAGTATAATTACCAAGGCCATTGGTGAGGTGGAAGTGAGGTGGCATGAAATGTCAATGGTAGGTGGAGATGAAATAGGCAGTGCCTGAGAGGTAGTAGGTAGAGGACTGGCAATGTTAGCAACAACAGTAGGATCAAAAGTGGTAGGTGGTGATCGTAGCTGCTTGGCTTCTTCTCCTTTGTGTTGGGGGTCCTCCTAGATTGTAGGAATTTCACTTACAAACCCCTCTATTTTCTTTACTTTCTTTGAAGATTCTCCCTCTGCAGTCTTCTGTGTATACACTTTGTGCTTGGGATTGTGCTCGGTCGTATCCTTCCTTTTCTTTGACATTGTCGTTGGAGGATATTTGGGTGCTTCCTTAGTTGGGGCAGCAGCTACTCAACTATTAGTTTTTCTCTTGAGCTCATCCTTGAGATTGCCATAAGTCAGCACTATGTCCTATACCTTGAGCTGAGTAATCTAGGATTCTATCCATTGCTTTTTCCTATTCTCAATAGACCTTGTCACTATATAGAGTTTTGTGACCTCTTGTTCATCCTACTCTAACAATGGTAGTGACAAGTTGGCCATAGCATTAAACCTATCATCAATAATATTATCATCTTCTTCTACTATTTGGATAGGAAGAGAGAAAAAATTCACCAACCTTACAAACTAAGCCATCGTACTCATTTAGTGCCTCATATGAACCTCCTTTTCATCTTGGAAATTGGTCCATAAGTTTTCAACATGAGGTCTATCAACATACTATCATCCGACCACTTTTTCAATTTTTCATGTGGGTCCATTCTCCCTCGGGCTATGTGAAGGTCTAGATTGTATTCTACCAACTCCTCTAAATACTTCATGCACTTGGGAATGGGACAGCCATACATTCCTTGTATGAAGGTTACGGGATATGGGATCCCCACTCATTGTTTTTCACTCAATAGGGAGTGGGTATTCTACAGTTGCCTAGAAACCTCTAACACAATCACTCAGTCATTCAAATAGTGTGCCAATTTATAAGGCCTCTTAGAGAACCCCTTTGTTATGATATATGTAAACTTTGGGAATTGTATGAACAAATACCCAAATAGCAAGATGAAGGCCTTGACACTATGTGACACTCCTCTCTCAAACTATCCCCTAAGGATTTTGATGATGTGCCCAAAGAAGGCATCATTTACCCTCCGGTATTCCCTCTTGAAGGATTTGTATTGTAACTGAGGGTAGTGGTCGTATACTTTTAGGTCTCCTCTCCTAGGTTCTAAGTTATTTGTAACAAAGAGGCCCTCATACAAGAACTACTCCGTTAGGAAGTATGCCAAGTAGGAGGTCATATAGAAATTGGATGTTTTCTTCACAACCATGAGTTGTTTGTGCATATTGTCACTAATAATCTTCGCCTAGTGAAACTTTGTCTCACCTAGGATGATCTCCTTAATGAAGTAGAACATCCACTCTTCAAAGAAGTCAACAGTAGGGAGGCCCATTACCCTACTTAGTAGGGTAGCCAAGTCATGGTACTTATTGTGCCTATAACACACATGCCCCATTTGGAATGGGGACCCTCTCTTTATGCTTTGCTGAGTCGTCTTTGCTCCTAATTCATTTTGTGTGCCCCCTATTTTTGAGTTCCAAGTGATCAAGGAGTCTTAGAAGAATCATCTTGAGTTGACCAAGTTTTTTTCACCCTCAAATATTCCAAGACTTGGGCCTTCATGGGGTTCCTCTAGCAGTTTTCCTTCAAACTTTAAATTTGGTGTCCTCCAGGCAATGTGCATCTGCCCCTGTAGGCTGCCCTATGTGGGATTCCCTTAAAAAAAATTTCATTCTAGACAAGCAGCCTTAGACATTTTCCCACTCCACAGGACCCATAGTTGTTCACCTATTCCACCACTGACCTACCAAATGGCCAATCCTCGATGTTTGTCTACTTAGCAGACCCATATGCTTCAAACTCCACCCCTCTCAAAATTGTGTCCACCAACTTCAACCACCACCGTACCGACATTAATGGTAGGCATTAAATGTGGAAAAATATATAAATAGGCATTTTGAAGTGTCATTTTCACCCATCAGAAGTATCTGAAGTCTATTAGAGTTGCCCGCCTTCACACCTACAAAGCTCATTCACTAATTCAAAGCCTTTATTTGTTGTCTCTTCATCGATTTCATCGGGTTCTTCAGGTTAGTTTTCCACCATTGGGTTATACTTTGAGTTTTCTTTAATTTTCATGAAAGTTGCTAAGTTTTGGTAAAATAAAACTAAGAAACTAGTTAGAATAGGCCCCGACGATGAAAACACATCTTAGAATTTTGAAATCCTTTGAAAATCTACCCGTTAGAGACTTGCAGGACTTGGACCTCCTACGACCCTCGTTCAACCATCCTTTTTAATCCATGATCCCAAAAGGATGATCTTTCAACCCTCTCAAGTTTGCAGCCATGGGCCTCCACCTGCTAAATGCTCTTTGAGCCTCGCCATTCTGAATAGCTATCTAATACTATATTTTTTTCTAGTCGGGCCTTGCCCCAGTGGTCTCCTATCAAAACAAAATCATGCCAAATTGCCTAATTCTAGGCTCATTGTGGACTCCTCGAAAAATTCCATCCACAGGCTTCCACCTTGGGTTCACCATTCCAAACAAAGTTGGTAACCCATCCTTCTGCTTGGTGGACCCCGCCTTCATGATCATCTTTTGAGCTCAAAATTAAAGCAACTTATCTAAGGTGGACCACCCTTTGCGAGTTCCCACCGACCTTTCTCCATTGTTCAAAAAATCATTTTAAAATGGTGAAACCTTGTCATCTTTCCGCCTATCAAGCCTCGCCCGCCCATCGTCATCCTATTCCCTACATTAAAATGACTAAGTGTTGGACTTCTAGTGGGTCCCCTATTGTAGGCCTTTGTCCTATGAAGCCCAAACTTGTTACCTTCATCTGAGCCAAGGAAACAAAATATTCCTAAGTAATAAGGCTTTGTGGGCTGCCCCATGCGAGTAGCCTCTTGTGGATGGCCATCCTATCATGGCCATACCAAAACACCCGAGGACTCTCGTCGGCCCGATACACAAAACCCAACCCCATTGTTTCCCTTTGACTATCCACCAAAAAATGAGTGATGCCTAAGCTACCTATAGACCCGATGATGTGGGATTCCTTTGGCAGATTTTGTCCCACCTCTTCCATTCTGAATGACCAACCTCTAGCACCTTCCTACACCTTCTGGCCATCCCTCATTTGAACCATTTGGACTTATGCAGTATAATGAGAACTGCCCATCAAATTTGTAGACCCTGCATGGTAGGATGCAACTTGCAGAACACCACTCTGCCAACACTATTTCAATGTCGAAGCACCAAAAGGCCAATAGACCTCCTACACCTGCATACCTCCAGCCCACACACTTAAATGGCCAATTCGATGACTCCAAAGCCTCAAAGCTAAGTTGACCCACTTGTTGAAATTACTTAACCTATTGGTGGACCCCACTTCAAATCCAAATTCATCATGTGGGTAGAACCCTATGAGCTATCATTCCCTGATTGTCATCCCTTTTGCAACTATTTCCAGAATAGCTACCAACCTAGGGAAGTCCACACTCTTGGGCCCGCATTGCTAGAACTTCCTCAAATAAATGGCTAACAGTGATCTGAAGAGGTGTTAGGATCCTTGAATGATGAGTTACCTCATCTAACATCATTTTTGCAAGATTTTGGCTAACATTCCTCATGTTTTTATACTTGAATGTGCTTACTGCTCTTTTTCCTATAGGATATATGGAACCAACTACAAGACCTTCAGAGGTAGCCATAGAGAATGAAAAAGGAAAGAAAGTTGCCAAGGCACCCAGGGGTAAAGAAGATAAGGACCAAATTAAATATAAGTTCCAAGGGGAGCCCCTTAATTCTAAGATCACCATTGACTGGAAAGAGATCTTTGATACTAATTTGGGGCATATCGACATCCATGAGTTCAAGTAGAGGGTCATTATCAACCCCACCATAGAAAATTCCAAAAGAATTAGAAGTGGATTGGCCAAGGCTATTGGTTTCCCACCTACCTTCATTACTTTTGAACTTGTAATGGCCTACAAAGAGGTATATGAAGAAGACAATAAAAGAATAGTAGATAGAGATGGTAACATTCTAGCAGATTTCTCTACCAAGTCTATAAGGAAAACCTTCCATATACCAACCTTTGATGAGATGGAAGAAGCATATAAATAATATACAAAAAACACATGGGATGTTGACTCCCTCAAGTGCAAGAAGCTCATTAATAATATTAGATAAAGGAGAAGAGGGCCAGTGCAAATAAGGTGCCCCAAGAACTCTTCAGGAGTGATTTTCCCGAAGATTACCATGACTTGGTAACATTATTAAGCAGGGTCATGGGTCTTCTAATTGTAGTCTTCTTCCAAGAATGGATGATGTAATTTATTGAATAAATCATCAAGGGAAAGACCCAATTCCATTGGGCAGGAATGATCAGCAACTGCTTACACGAACAATTTGTGGCAGTGAAGAAAGCTTCACAATTTTACATGACATCATACCTAGTCTATCTGCTTGCCAACCGTGCCCAATATAGGGGATTATTTGTAGCCACGAGCCCAACTTTGAGAAGGTAATTGAAGGTATATCACAAATATCCACAACTCCAATACACGAAATTTAAGAGGGACTATTGCAGAGTTAATGATGCCTTCATCATGCACATCATTCGATTACTTGAAGGTGACTTTAAAAGGAGGGTTACCCATAGTGCCAATGCCTCCATCCATCATTTCGGCTTTTTTCTTATTCAATTTCCAAATTTTACATACATTCAAGTTGAGGGATTCTCAAAGAAGCCATATAAGTTTCCCTGGGACCTAAATGACTGGTTGATATTACTTGAACTCTCCTGACAGTTGCAGCGTGCACACACCCTTTTAAGTGACAAGCATAGAGTGGGTGATGAGCCTAGTTTTTGGTCTAGTCTTAGGTAGAACCTATAGTCTATTTTCTCATAGATTTCATGGACTTTAATGCTTAAGTGTTGGTATTGGCATAATTTTTCCCTCAAACCATTGACATTTGATATTACCCTATCTATGCAAGATTTAATGATATTTGGCATAATATGTGTGTCGTTTATATTGATTTTGTATGTGATTAATGAATGTTTCTTAGAGTGGTTATGGATGTGTAGTTATTATGCATATTGACCTTGACATGCAGATTTAATATGCCAAGTTGACGAAGACACCACTAGCTAGGCATGCACCATAACATCCAGCAGAGAAATCGCTCCAAGTCAAAGGCATTCGACAGCAAAGATTCTTTATGCAACTGAACATAACTGCCTTGTAGTGGACCTTAATCATTGAGCAGGCATGGGAATTACTATTGTGCTAGATCTATGCTTGAATTGCATGTTTGACAAGATTCCATGCATGCGCCTTCGCTCCATTTTCCCCTATTTTCCTTAAATGGTGTCCTCCTAGTCGTGGAGTTTACTACCTTGTTTAGTTGTAGTATAAATAATCATCTAATCCTCCTTCTTTAGGAGGTTGCATGATTTGACATTGTACTCTCATTCTCTAATTTAAGTAATAAAGATACATTACTCTTTATATGCATGATTTATAGTGAATAAAATAAAGTTCTAAGTTTGGGCATTTGAGTTTTTGTTAGTTTAGAGGATAATTATCTAAGGGGGCCCACTTGGTGTGTAATTTGTCTTCTTAGTTTAGCATTAGTTTAGTATTACTTGATATTTAGTACTTAGAAATCTAGCATTGACTGTTCCTGCAACCACTAGAATTCTATTATGTGACTATTCCTACAACCAAATCAAATAGAGTAGTCTCCTATTTATTGCTCAAATTTTCATTCTTGCTCTGTATTTCAAGTTGTTGGTTGATTTGCTTAAGAAATTTACTTTTAGTATTGTGTTTATTAGTTGTAGAGTGCAATCACTACTTGAGCCCCTAGTGCACATACTGTGCTAACCCATTTCAAGTTCACATCCCTGGATTGACAAGTTAAATGCACCTTCATGATGATTGGATAGCTATTCAAGTTAGATGTCTAGCGTCTGAATCATGGTTGTAAAGACTTAGTTATGAAATGATTATAGGAGGCCAACATTTTAGGTGTTGTTGTCAGGGATGGTGTCAAGCTAGGAAGTCTTTTGGAGTCATCGATAGTTTTTCTTGTTGTAGTGTTTCTAAAAATTGTTCTTAGCATATCCTCACTTAGGAAGTAATGATTCCCCTGATTCTTTACCAATTCTTTGTGTGAGTTGAATGATAGTGAGTGATACCACATGCATAGAGGAAGGAGAAGGGATGCTTATGGGATATTTCTTCCTAACAATCCTTGTCCATTTCAGCTAGTTGAGTACCAGAATCTACCAAAAGAAGAGGAAGAAGAAGATCCACACCCCTTTGCTAATGCATATCCTAATCTGACTAGCTCTGAAGTCTCCTCAGAAGATCAAAATCAATGTGAGAACCCATTTGTCTTAGAACCACATCAAGTAGGCATGGTTGATGCAAATAGGAACAGACAAAACAAAACAACTTTTCCTTTCCCCATTTCCCATCAAAATGAAGTTGACAACATCAAGAAAATTCCAGCCTCAACACTCCCCAAGTTTTATGGACTTGTGATAAAAGATCCTGATACCTCCTTATTTGAGCTTGAAATACTCTACAGGTTATGATTACACAACTGATTCCCATAGGCTTAAGTTATTTCCCACCACTTTGAAATAGGCTACACTAAGATGGTTCATGAGCCTAGGTAGGGATACTGTGGAAACTTGGGAAGACATGAAGACAAAATTATTTGAGAAGTACAAGGAATACTCTAGGGGTAGTGACATGAGAGGAGGTGACATCTTCAGGCTGTAACAGAAGGAAGATGAGAGCCTGGAAGATTACATTGCAAGGTTCTTGTTTTTCCTACAACAAACCCCACACCATGCACTTAATGAGGACTAACAATAGTTGATTTTCCTCAAAGGCATCAATGATAGCTACACCAATGCTTTGGACCTCATGGAAGGAGGAGATATCTCCCAAGTTCCTTGGGAGGATATCAAGAAAATATGCCAAAATTACTCTAGGGAAGCTTCAAAGAAAGGGAGAGCTTCTCAATCTTCCATGGGTAATTCAACTACTGGTGGTGTTTCAAGAATGGAGATCACTCATTTGCTGGAAAAATTCAAGCAAGATATTATCAACAATCTAGCTAATCAGCTAGATACACTTTAGGACAAAAAGAAGCAAGAAGAAGAAAAGATGATGTTGACAAAGTATTTTCCTCACTACAGACAAAAGAAGGACTACAGATGTAAGATGGTAACTAACCTAGAAAGTAGGAAAATTTTAGCTGAGTTCAAGCCAATTCAGATTGAAGAAGACCAAGTCTACTATGTTACACAAAGGAACCCTTGGGATCTAAGACAAGGTATGCCACTAGATCCACTATCCTATGTTGGGCCATATTTTAACTCTTATTCATCTGGTAAACAATGGTAGCCCCCATACCCAACTAGTTATGGAGGATATCCACCACAGCCTTGGAGTAACCCTCCAAATTATTGGCCCAGTCATCAGAGTTCTCCACCTCAGTGGTAGCAATTTTAGGGGAACTGACAACCACCTCCAAGAAATTGGCAGCAAACAAACAAATGGAGATGAGGACACCAATGGCCTACCCAAACAACCAGTTACATGCAGCCATCCTCTTAGCCCCAATAGCCTGCTCTAATGCCTCCACCTACTAATCCAAGCTCAAATGCACCTAAACCAACTCAGCTACTAGCTCATCCCACACCCAAACATAATAACAAACCACAACAACAACTTGCATACTATGTTGATTCAAATAAATTCTATGCATAAGTTTTGAGTGTAAGTGACATCCATTTACATTCAAGAACTACTCTATTAGGCCCTCCCAAGCCAATTATCACTGAACTTCTTATGGAAGAGGAGGAGGTGCCTCTAAATGATCCTATTCAACCAAGTACACCTAACAATCTTGAACTAGTTCAAGCCAAGCAGACTGAACAAGAACCACCATTCACTAAGAGATTGGAAGTTTCCAAGAAGAAATAAGAAAAGGAGGATACTACCTTTGACATCTTGGAGTAGCTAAAGCATATATGTGTTCAGATACCTCTATTTTAGGCCATAAAGGATGTTCCAATCTATAGAAAAGTTATCAAGGAAGCTTGTATTAAGAAGCCAAGAAGGAAGAAGAGAGACCCAACTACAGTTCATGTCGTGGGCTAGCTAGTTGATATCATGTTGGGAAAAGTGATTATTCCCAAGTATAATGGCATAGGTAGTCCTATAATAGCAGTTGTCATAAATGGGATCCAAGTGAAGAATGCTTTGATTGATTTAGGGGCAACAATCAATGTGATGACCAAAGAAATTTTGCAGCAACTAAACATTGAAAATATGAGATCTACTCCTACTATCCTGTAGCTTACTGATAGCTCTACGGTTAAGCCTGATGGTGTAGTGGGGGACCTTCTGGTAGTTCTAGACTCCTGGGAATACCCAACAAATTTTATGATTCTTTCTCCTAAGGCTACACTAGGTGGGTATCCCATCATTCTTGTAAGGCATTGGTTGGCAACTACAGATGCATACATTAGATGTTAGTCAGGTGACATGACCATTTCAGATGGAAGAAGTACTATAAAAAAAATCTTTATCCACCTACTTAGCTATCTCATGATGAGAAAGATTTTTTATGGCCGCAAGTTGGTGAAGAGTCCGAGGAAGTTAATTCTGTGGTGTAGCTTATGATGCTAGGCAGAAGCTCTTTCATGCAGCTCCAAGATGAGGATTAAGTGTTAGCTAATCTCATTTATAACCATTATGAAGTGGAAGAAGCATCATCTTCTACTTCGGTTGGGACACTTCTGCCTACTCTACCTATAGATGATCTTCCTGCAACCATTGTTCCTACAGATAGACTTCCTTCAGCAATAGGTATGTTTCATAGATTGCTGCCATATGAAATAAAGGTACCATGTATTAATGAAGCAGCCATGATAAAGTTAACTACACAAGTCTAGGTGTTAGAAGGAAAATATCTGAATGTTAATAGTAAATTGAATGAAGAGAAACAATTGTTATTGGAAAACCTATTAAGGGCCCATCAACGTGCATTTGCATGGGATTATCATGATATGAAGGGATTGGATCCTAAAATTTGTATCCACATAATTTATATCAGAGATGATTGCACTCTAGTAAGACAACCACAAAGAAGGATTAACCTTGCACTAAGAGAGATTGTGAAAGGAGAACTACAGAAATTGCTAGATGTAGGATTTATCTACCCCATTTTAGATAGTCAGTGGGTATCTCCATTATTGATTATTCCCAAGAAAGGATGGAAATGGAGAGTTTTTGTTGATTATAGAGAACTTAATGATACCACCAAGAAGGATCACTTTCCTTTACCCTTCATCGATCAAGTTTTGGACACACTTGTAGGAAAGTAATACTTCACTTTTCTAGATGGATTCAACGGCTACAACCAGATCCAAATTGCACTAGAAGACTTGGAGAAGACCACATTTACCTATGCATATTTGGTACTCCCATTTGGCTTGTGCAATGCACCTACAACTTTCCAGAGGGCAGTCATTAGCATATTCTCTAACATTTCTCATGATTGCATGGAGATTTATATGGATGACTTCACCACTTATGGTGCTAATTTTAATCAAGCATTGGAAAATCTCAAGAGAGTCCTATAGAGATGTGAGGATCAAAATTTGTCCTTAAATAGTGAAAAGTTCTTCATGATGATGCAAGAGGGTATATTTCTTGGCCACTACATCTTTCATAAGGGAATTCAAGTAGATCCTGCAAAAATTGAGGTAATCACAAATTTTCCTACACCTAAAAAATGGCAGGATGTTAGGAGTTTTTTGGGTCATGCAAGATATTATAGGTGATTCATTAAGGATTTCAATAAGGTAGTAGCACCATTGTATACCCTTCTCACTAAAGATGCTGAATTTTAGTGGACTGAAGCTTGTGACAAGGAATTTGTTTACTTGAAGGAAACTTTGACTCATGCTCCTATACTCAAGGGACCCAATTGGGAGCTTTCTTTCCCCATCCACATTAATGTATCAGACTATGCTAGAGGAGCGGTCTTAGGATAGAAAAAGGGAGCTGTTGAAAATGCTATTTACTTTTTTAGCAAAAATTTGCAGGAAGCTAAATTCAATTATACAGTGATAGAGAAAGAGATACTAGTAGTAATCTATGCACTAAACAAATTCAGAAATTACATAACACGCTACCAAATATTTGTGCACACTAATCATGCAGCCATTAGGTATCTCATGAATAAAACTTTGATCACAGGAAGATTGGAAAGATGGCTATTTTTGATGCAGGAGTTTGATATAACCATTTTGGATAAGCTAGGGAAGGCTAATGTTGTTCCAAATTTTCTTTCAAGGCTAATTACATCAAAAGACAATCAACCTATATATGACTCTTTTCCTGATGAGTATCTATTCTCTCTCAGTATACAAATACCTTAGTATGCTAACATAGCCAATTACCTAGTTACATGTAGAGTTCCTTCTCACTTCTCCCCAAAAGAGAAAAGGGAAATCATTGAAAAATATTTTCCTTTATCTTGGATTGTTGGATGTTTGTTTTATACTGGACCTGACCATGTCATGAGAAGATGTGTGAGAGAAGATGAGACATATGATATTTTGCATGCATGTCACAATGAACCATTTGGAGGAAACTTTGCAACCAAGAGGACAGCAATGAATTTTTTGAACACAGGGTATTACTGGCCAACACTCCACAAGGATGTAGGAAGGTATACGAAAAAATGTGAAAAATGTCAAAGAATGGGTAGACCAACCAGATCTGATGAGATTCCACTTTTTCCATAGATAGTAATCACTCCCTTTGACAAGTGGGGATTGGATTTTGTGGGACCAATTGACCCCCCATCAAATGGTTAGTCTTATATATTGGTATGCACTAATTATGTAACAAAATGGGTAGAAGTTAAGGCCATGAAGCATGCAAGAGATATCATGGTTGTAGAGTTTCTTTATGAGGAGATTTTCACAAGATATGGAGTCCCAAGACAAATAGTGACTGATTGAGGGTCACAATTCACATCAACTCTTGTTGTAGCACTAGTAAATGAGTACAAAATAAGGCACAAAAAGTCTACTCCTTATCACCCCCAAGCTAATGGCCAAGTTGAAGTGAAAAATAGAGAGATTGAAACCATTTTGAATAAAATAGTAGCTATCCATAAGAAATATTGGGAAAACATATTACCAGAAGTTGTTTGGGCCTATAGGACAACATGAAAAAAAACTACAAGCTTCACCCCATTTGAGTTATTGTATGGAAAGATAGATATGATGCCAATTGAATTTGAACATAAAACTCTATGAACTATAGTGGATTTAGGGATGAATATTTTTGAACCTTAGAAAGATAGAATAATGCAACTAAATGCTTTGGATGAGATAAGAAGAGTAGCCCTGTAGCATACATAAGTAGTTTAGAATCAGCAAATCAAGTGGCATGACATCAAGGACAAGAAGTTCAAACCAAGAGATTGGACTTTTCTCTATGATTCAAGATACCAAGACAATGCAAGGAAATTGTAGACAAGGTGGCTAGGACCATACGAAGTTGTTGAGGTCTTTCCTAATGGATCTATTCAACTCACCACCATTGACCCTGTCAAGTTCAAATTACTTGTCAATGGTAATCGCCTCAGATTATACCATAAACTAGCTTCTAAACAAGAGTTCCTGTAGTAATTCACCTAGTACTCAGAACTTCCTATAGCCAAAGGTGGTGGACCTAGTGTTCCTCCTTCAGCCTAATTGAGGTGTGTACTTTTCATAATAAAGACTTTCACTTACGTGGAAGTCCATTTCTTTGTCATTTTCCCATCCACCCATCCATCACCACCTTTCTCTCTCTTCCATCACTTCATTCCACCTCATCTTCATTTATTGCTCAATTCATTTTCTAGCAAGGCAAGTGTTACTTTATTTGTGATCTTTGTAGAAAATCTTCCACACATTCAAGTATGTGTGTATTAACTACTATCTTTAAGAATCTTTTAACTGTGTTCATTTAATATATGTTAGTATAGGTATTTGCATAAATTCTATCATTGCCTACCAATCACCACTCCCATCTCACACGTGTGGACACATGTCCAAATTTAAGTTGGGGGCAGGGGAACAAAAAAGATGCAAATATTTTGTGAACTTATTGTCCATGTGTCAAATCATATTAGGCTACATCAGAAATTTTAAAATGAGCTGATTTGAAATCTGAATGGAAGAGGTCCTGCATCATGAAGTCCTACAGCAACAGCTAGAACTGGAGCAAGAGTTCTTGCAAGCACAACAAATGCAAGATTCCCTATAGCAAAAGGAAGAATAATCAACAACCTTATAGCTAGAGATAATGGGACAACCTGAGTCCATCCAAATAGTGCCATATGAGGAGCTGCCATCAACAAAAAGACTGGTAGGCATTCATAATCCTCCTAGTTTTATAGTACATGCAACAATTTTGAATTTATGGAAAAAAATAAAAAGAAGGGAGGAAGAATGGAAAAAGGAAAAATGGAAGTTGAAGGAGGAAATTCAAAAGAAGGATGAAGAGATTGAGGATGAAGATGCAGAAATTTCCACCCTAAAGTAGAAGGTAGATGCTATGGTAGCTTTGGTGCCAAAGATTCTGGAATGTAGAGAAATTGGAGTCTGATATCCCTCTGCCTGTTAGAACTAAATGAAGCAACCCAAGGGATATTTATAGAGAATGGCATAGAATGTTGCTCAGACCAAGTTATGGCAATAGGATTATGCCTTGGATTGAGGCAATTTACACTGAGTATGAGGTAAAAACAACAACAAAGGAAGAAACTATGAGGAGATGTTTATCACAGAGATGGAATAGTTTGACTAATGAGCTGACACAGGTTGGGCCTCATTCCATCCACAATTATGTTGCATAATTAAACATAATTAAGAGACATATTCAGATTGGGAGAACTTGGGGATGACATTGGCTTCCACTAACTTTTCAGCCACCCATGCTCATGTGGCCCATGCCAAATTTCAGATTCTACCAATATGAAATTGTTGCAGAAAGGTAGAGATGGAATAGGTTTCACAAATTGGGAGGATTCTATTGGGACCCTCACTCACGTATTGTAGCCACTAATGTTGTACAACTCTCAGTTACAAATTTCAGAACTTTGACCAAGTAGAAGAACAACTCTTCCCCTACTAGAGGACTAGCGAAATGTTAGGTTAGGGGGAGTGATGAGCCTAGTTTGTGGTATAGTCTTGGGTAGAACCTATAGTCTATTTTCTCACAAATTTAATGGAATTTAATGCTTCAATGTTGGTATTGGCATAATATTCCCCTCAAACCATTGACATTTGATATTACCCTATCTTTACAAGCTTTAATGATATTTGGCATAATATGTGGGTCATCTATATTGATTTTGCATGTGATTAATGAATGTTTCTTAGAGTGGTTATAGATGTGTAGTTATTATGCATACTAACCTTGACATGCAGATTTAATATGCCAAGTTGAGGAAGACACTGCCAGCTGGGCATACACCATAACATCTAGCTAAGAAATTGCTCCAAGTCAAAGGTAGCTAACAACAAAGATTCTTCATACAACTAAATGTAACCGCTTTGTAGTGGACCCTAATGATCGAGCATGCATGGGCATTAATGTTGTGCTATATTTTCACTTGACTTGCATGTCTTACCAAATTCCATGCATGTGTAACTGCCATCACTCCACTTTCTCCTATTTTCCCTAAATGGTGTCCTCCCAGTCGTGGAGTTGACTGCCTTATTTATCTATAATATAAATAATGATCTGATGATCCTTCTTCAAGAGGTTGCATGATTTGACATTGTACTCTCATTCTCCAATTTTAGTAATATAGATACATTACTCCTTATATGCATGATTTACAGTGAATAAAATAAAGTTCTAAGTTGGAGCATTTGAGTTCTTGTTAGTTTAGAGGATACTTATTCAAGGGGGCCCACTTGGTGATTATTCCATCTTCTTAGTTTAGCATTAGTTTAGTATTACTTGTTGTTTAGTACTTAGTTCAAAATCTAGCAGAAACTATGTTGGTGTAATTAATTATTTAATTACACTTTACATAAGTTTAATTAGGCATTATTTAATTCCTAGGCTATAGGTTGTTATCATTATATTGTTGAGCTATCTTTTTACTCAAGATAAGATTAGGGTTATGCATACTTGCTTTTATAAATCAAATTATCTCTTCTAATTATTGTACTTCGAATATATCAATTTGCACATCTGTATGCAATCTCTCTAATTTTTTGTTTTTCTCTTTGTGGAGGGTTATCTTTTGGTTTGCATTTTAGATCTTGGTTTCTAACATGGTATCAAATCCTTGATTTGCAACCCCTTCTTAGATTTTTGGAGGAATACATTGCAAAGCTCGTTCGGGGTCCCTCGATGGTTTCATTCGTTAAGTACATTTATACAGCATCTTGGATCAGATTGGGGTTTTCCATTAGATTCATAGCACTGAAAAAAGTTAGAAATGGCTTTTATTTCATTCATTTTGGTCACCATTTTCCAAATTTGTGAGGGTTTCAAGTTCAGCGATTTTTTTGATAGATTTGGGAGTCGTCTAATTTTCTGGGCATTTTGGGCCAAAACGGACCTTGTCGTTGGATTCACAGCGCCCAAAAACCCCTATTTTCATATAAATTTTGTCCAGTTTGGACACAATCATCTGGAGAGGCAAAAAAAAATTTCAAGGAAGCCTTACAGCCTCCCAAGTACACATTCTAAGGTAGTTTTTTTGAAAAATTTCAAAAATCAAAAATCAAAAAATCAAAGAAAATCACAAAAATCTAGATGATTTTTGTGCCTCCAGTTCATTTGGGCTCTGCCACCCCCGTGCCACCAGTCAAGGTGGCAGCCACCACATCCCACCACCCATTCCAGTAGTGGTCACCTAGTCACAACCCACCATCGGTGGCTCCCTACACTAGCACCGATCCGCCATGTCCAGTCCCCGAGGGCCTCAATGCTTCTGTCGGTAGTCATATTGGGATCGAGTGTTGCATTTTTTAGCCCCGACGGTTTGTTTTTTCTGTCAGCCTTGCGCAAGGTCATATGGAAAACTAGGAGCTGAAGCCAGGGGTGCTTATTTTTTTCCCCTTGTTAGTGTTGCAAAGGCCTTTTTATAGGGCTTTTTTTCATTTTCTCATAATTTGGGAAAATGGAGGTATTTTTTTGTAAATGAGATATCGTCGAAAAGTTGGTTCAATGCTCTATGCAATGGTGAGGTCTTATTTTTTGGTTTTGTATTTTTGATACCTTTTTCAGCCTTGGAAGTCAGATGTTGCTATTTTCACTCTGAGAGGCATATCTTTTGACTTGCTTATCCATTTTTCACCATTCTTGTGGTGACGGAAAGCTGGTTGTGGCCTCTATACAGATCTGAGGTCCTTTTTGGAAGAAGTGTACATTATTTTTTTCATGCATTAGTTTTTTGTTTCATGCACTAGGTTTTCATTTTCGCTTCTATTTTTGTAGTTTCTCCATGCTCTCCTTTTACAATCGTTGGGTATTGTAATAACGAACTGATATAAAGTTCCATTCATCGGTTTGCATCACACTTTAATATTGGTGACAACTCACATGAGTTTTTCTGGTTTTATGTTGTTTCTTTTAGCTTCTTTCTTGCTTAGTTGGACACATCTTTGGTTTGCATCGATTCACACTTCATATTGGGAGTTTATGGTTCTTGATTCGCATTGGTTTAGATCCTTCTCAATTTGAAGGCCATGTTTTTATGATTAATGTTCTAGAATCTTGATGGTACTCATCTTATGGGGCAGTTTTAGTTTTAGTTTGGCATTGGCTTCGAGGACACAACTTCTAGATTTTGTCATCATTATGGGTGGCTTCATCCTTTCATCTACTGTTGCTTACAGATTCTAGGGTTCCTTGGCATCAGGTCTACTGTTGCATTTTTTATTCCATTATGGTTTCTTGCAAATAGAAGTATATTTCCTTGCTTGCCGGATTTGGGGTTCCAGTGTTGCTTCATCAGAGTTCTTCTAGTGATTCTTTGTAGCAGTTCATCTCATTGAGGGAGGTTTTTCCTACTGGGTTTTCTCTCTCTTTGCATTTGTAAATGGGTACCTAATTAGGCCTTTGTTGCTAGGACCCATCTCACACCATTTGCATAATAATTTTCTTCTCCCTAAGTTGCACTTATGGGGGGGTGTTGGTGTAATTAATTACTTAGTTACACTTTACATAAGTTTACTTAGGCATTATTTAATTCCTAGGTTATAGGTTGTTATCCTTATCTTTTTGAGCTATCTTTTTGCTCAAGATAAGATTAGGGTTATGTATACTTTCTTTTATAAAGAAAATTATCTCTTGTAATTATTGTACTTCGAATATATCAATTTCCACATCTTTATACAATCTCTCTACTTTTTTTTCTCTTTGTGGAAGGTTATTTTCTGGTTTGCATTTGAGATCTTGGTTTCTAACAAAATATTCCTGCAACCACAAGAATTCCATTTTGTGACTATTCCTGCAGCAAAAGCAAACAAAGTAGTCTCCTGTTTGTTGCTCAGATTTTCATTCTTGCTCTGCATTTCTAGTTGTTGGTTGATTTGCTTCATTTTCTTTTAAGCAATTTACTTTCAGTATTGTGTTTCTTAGTTGTAGAGTGTAATGACTACTTGAGCCCCTAGTGCACATACTGTGCTGACTTATTTCAAGTTCATGTCCCTGGGTTGACAAGTTAAATGTTCAACCATAGATTTTAGGAACCCAAAATGCTTGCTCTCTTCCTAAGATTTTTCACCTAGAAAGAGAGAGATTAGGTTCCTAAAATGCTTATGTTCATTCAAAATTAGGATGGGTGCATTGTGATGTGATGAAAATGGAGTGATCTAAGTGCTACTAAACTATGAAATTGATCAAACATGCATGTAAAACCGAATAATTGAGTGATTTTTGAAAACACATTATGAATTGCAACAACTATGAAAGATGAAGAAATTGAAAGAAATATGCAAAAAAAAAGAAAAGGATAGAATCAGAGTTCACCTCAAGGTAGAATGATTTCACTAGAAGGTTCTTAAATTTCTTTGAAATTTCTATTCATGATCACTAGGACTCATTCGCCAAGCATGGAGAATCATTCTTACTTCTACCAAAAACTTTTGGAAACCTGTTTCTGACTGTCGAGAGTTGAAATCTTAGAACATCAATTTTTAGGAATATAGGTGAGACTCATTCACCATGGGTGGTGAATCAGTCCACCTATAGAAATTTGGAAAATCAAAGGAAGATTATGTGGAGTTAGATCTGTATTTCTGCCTCCTATAGATCTCTACTTCAGAAACTGCCAAAATCGGGTCTAAAAGTGACTTTTTCTTGATGATTTGACTTGAATTAAGGGAAAAAGACTTGAATAACCTTGGAATGTAATCTTAAATGATTCTCAAGCTTTTAAAGGACCTAAATATACATACAAACAACACAAGAAGAGAAATTTTTGATTGTTAGGGAATGGGGGTTTGCCTTGGTCAACCCCCATTTAAGTAATTAAACCAAATTGATGAAATAAAGGAATGAAGCATGCAAAATGGAAGTGATTATCTTGTAATTATGATTTATCTTGGATTTCTACATCAATACATGTAGAACCATCCCTTGAATGCTTTAGAATGCTAACTTGAAGATCTTGCTTGACTTGTAATAGAAGATGGATAATGAATTGATAAGATAAGATTGATAGATGATGTTGGGGTTGTGGAAGATGTAAAAATGAGGGTAAAAATACTTATTTATAGTCAAGTGTTCCTTAGTACCAATTTGTACTACATCACAGGCTGACATGAGGTGAAGATAAACTTTAAATTTCACTTTTTCCCACTAAAGGGTAAAAATGGGGGCCAAATAGGACTCATTCACCAAGGGTTGGAAATGGGTCCCAAAGGGGCCATTCTGACACCTATGAAGCTAAGAAGATAGGAAATAAGGTCTAGATTTCTATCCTATCAAGTGTTTGATCAATTAAAGCATTAGGTTTCCCAATATGACATGTTAGTGATGATGTAAATGTCAAATAGGGCTTGGGACACATAAATCAATGTGAAAGTGTGATTAAATGTACTTTACAACACTAAAATAAGGTCCACATAGCCTAGAAATGTACAAGAACCAATGTGAATGTGTAAATCACATTACAACACTAGTTATCATTAAGTTTATGTTAAGATATTTCTAGATTGATGAAATAATGCTATTATAAGGAAGAAATGGGTTAATTAAGCATGTTGTTTGATTTGCAAGGGTCCAAGACCTAGTGTGGACACATAAAGTGCCTCACAACACTAGATTAGGGCCTCATTAAGTATTTTTATTATGAATTAATCCCATTTCAAGAAAAGGGTACAATTTTTGATGGCACAAATGCACCTTCATGATGATTGAATAGCTATTCAGGTTAGATGTCCAACCTCTGAATCATGGTTGTAAAGGATTAGTTATGAAATCATTGTAGGAGTCCAACAACGGGGAATCCTTATCCCCTCACATTTGGTTAGGGTATGTATGCACTTCTTGTATCCCAGTGTGTGGAGTATTTTAAGGATTTGAATTAATATAACATAGAGCTGCACACTTTTAGGCCATAGATGGGATTGTAGCTATCCCAATAACTTATTTATAGTCAAGTGTTCCTTAGTACCTTAAAACATTTGCTATACTACATCACAAGTGTAGGCTGACTAATGAGGTGAAAAGATAAACTTTAAACTTTTTCACTTTTTCCCACTAAAGGGTAAAAATGAAGGGAAATGGCCAAATAGGACATGTCTCATTCAAGCACCAAGGGTTGGAACTTATGGGTCCCAAAGGGGCCATTCTGACAGCCCTATGAAGCTGCTAGAAGATAGAATAGATTTCAATAAGGATCTAGAATCTTCTATCCTATCAAGTGTTTGATTTCAATATAGAAGAAAAAGCATCATAGGTTTCCCAATGATGTTACATGAAGGTTAGGGAGTGAATGATGTAAATGTCAAATCAGAAGGGCTTGGGAACACATAAATCATGATTGTGAAAGTGTGATTAAATGAAACTACTTTACAACAGAAAACTAAGAATAGAGCAACAAATGTCCAAATTGTGACATCTAGCATTCAAATCCTATGACAATTAATGCAAGTAGATCTAGGATAGAACAAATCAATTCGAAGAGGGAATGTGATTTTTGAACCCAAAAAATTTTTCACCACATTAGGTTCCAACAAGTTGGACTAAAAATTATCTAATTACATCATTTCAAACATGCATGTAAACCCTAATTGAGTATTTGAAAAACTATTGCAAAACTTGATGGAAATATATGCAAAATAGAAAGAAATTATAGAGTGAAGGAGAATGGTCACTACAATGCTTAAAATTTCTTTGAAAGCATGATCCTAGGTTGAAAGCATGGGATTTGCTCATCTGAAGGGAAATCAAATTTTCCAAGTGGACCATGGGTGGAAATAGTAAGGAAGATTATGAGGACTACATCAGAAATTGCCAAAATGCCTTTTTCTTGATATTTGACTTAATGAAGGGAAAAAGACTTGAATAACCTTGGAATGTAATATTGAATGATTCTCAAGCTTCCAAAGGACCTAAATTTTCATACAAACAACACAAGAAGAGAAATTGTTGATTGTTAGGGAATGGGGAGTTGCCTTGGTCAAACCCCGTTTAGGTAATTAAACCAAATTGATGAAATAAAGGAATGAATCATGAAAAATGGAAGTGATTACCTTGTAATGATGATTAATCTTGGATTCTTGCAGAAATACATGTAGTACCAACCCTTGAATGCTTTAGAATGCTAACTTGAAGATCTTGCTTGACTTGTAATAGACAATGGATGATGAATTGATAAGATAAGATTGATAGATGATGTTGGGGTTGTGGAAGATGTAAAAATGAGGGTAAAAATACTTATTTATATTAAATTTTTCCTTAGTACCTATTTATACTACATCGCAGGCTGACATGAAGTGAAAATAAACTTCTAATTTCACTTTTTCCTACTCAAGGGTCAAAATGCGGACCAGATAGGAGTCATTTGCCAAGCATGGTGAATGGTTCCCACCTAGATGGGACTCATTTGCCAAGGGTGGTGAATGGGTCCCATAAGGGCCATTTTGACACCTATAAAGTTAAGAAGATAGGAAATAAGGTATAGATTGCTATCTTGTCAGGTGTTTGATCAATTAAAGCCTCGGGATGCACAATATGACATGTTAGTAATGATGTAAATGTAAAATAGGGCTTGGGACAAATAAATCAATGTGAAAGTGTGATTAAATTTACTTTACAACACTAAAATAAGGTCTACATAGCCTAGAAATGCACAAGAACTAATGTGAATGTGTAAATCACATTACAACACTAGTTTATCATTAAGTTTATGTTAAGATCTTTCTAGATTGATGAAATAATGTTAAATTATAAGGAAGAAATGGGTTAATTAAACATGTTGTTTGATTTGCAAGGGTTCAAGACCTAGTGTAGACACATAAAGTGTCTCACAACACTAGATTAGGGTCTCATTAATTCTTTTTATTATGAATTAATCCCATGTCAAGCAAAGGGTACAATTTTTGATGGCACAAATGCACCTTCATGATGATTGAATAGCTATTCAGGTTAGATGTCCAACCTCTGAATGATGGTTGTAAAGGATTAGTTATGAAATCAATATAGGAGGCCAACAACGGGGAATCCTTATCCCCTCACATTTGGTCAGGGTATGTATGCACTTCTTGTATCCCAGTGTGTGGAGTATTCTAAGGAGTTGAATTAATATAACATAGAGCTGCACACTTTTAGGCCATAGATGGATTTGTATGGCAAGCTAAAGAAGGTGATTAGGATAGAGTATTCCCATTTACATAATGTTGAGGACTTTTGGGCCAATTACAAAGATGATAAGGAAGTATGGATGAGGCACTGCATGTGCATTATGAAATATTTTGTCAAAATGATCAAGTTGTTTCCAGTGTCAGATCAGATTGCTAAAGATAAAAACATGGTGATTGATCCTAGCTATGATGCTATCGCTAATCTACTGCTACCCCTAATTGACTAGGATGAGGAAGAGGTATGAAACCCATTGAGGCAAGAATGAAATAATGGATCGACAGGAAGATTGTACAATTGAAGTTGCAAGGGGCTACTATGATGTACAATGAGCTCGAGGATGAACCCAAGAGAAAAATTGACAGTGCCTCGGCCACTGCTACCTAGATTGGAGAGACTTCAGCCTCTCCTTCTACTACATGGTCCAAAAAAAGGAAAGAAACATCTGAACACTAGGCCAAACCCAAGGTATATTAAAGGAAAGCCTTGGAAGGTGAGCCTTCCAAGAAGTCAAGGAAATTAGGCAATTTCATAGAAACTCCCACTATCCAAGAAGACCCACTCCATGAGGGGGAGGAGGCTGAGGCTGAGCAGCTAAAGTCCCCACCTTCTACCTCTTCTCTCACTGCCACCACCACTATTTCCTCTAATACCATCACTCCTCTACCTACTTCTCAGGCAATGATTGCCTCTTCTCCTCACACGGTGGACATCTCGGCTCACCTTGCCTCTACTTCCTTTGCAACATAGGTTATGGTAATAGATTCCTTATCTACCACCACTTCTCCACTCTCCTCCTCCTCCATATCTCCATCATTAGCCATCCCACTAGGTACTACAAAAAAAATAATGTCTACTCTCTCAATCCCAAAATCTTTTTCTCGACATATGAAAAATATACCAATGAAGCTGTCTTGGGTGCTAATGAATCTCGTGGTACAAGATTCCTTAGCATAGGATTTTCCTAACCTCATTGTTCCTCCTCACCCAACTGAACCACCTACGATGGAGGAAACCATGCAGATATCTAAGGAATTGGAAAGATAAGAGATGGAAGAAATGGAAGAAATGGAGGAAGAATTAGATAACTATCATGAGCACCCTAAATATCAACATCTAGTGATTGATAAAGTGGTGCACAATGAAGAGGAGGAGGAAATACAATCCTATGAAGAAGATGTTGAGGAACTAGGAACAATATATCATAGAAACCTCTAACCAAGAGTTGGGAGAAGAACTTGCTAAACAGTTCATGGATGTTGGAGAAGAAGTAGAAAAACAACCATCTAATGAAGAGAAGGAAGTAGACCAAGCAATGGATTTAGGCACAAAACCTCCAATAGGGGACAAATTACTCATCCTATGTAGGTCCAAGGGCTTACTTAAGCTCTACAACACCAGACACCTCTCATGAATCATGTTCCACAACTGCCCATAGTTCCTCATCTAGGACAACCTATGAATTAGGCACCTCCCATGCCTCATTATTTGCAACCGCAATAGTAGCAAAGCTACCCATAGCAACCTCTAGTGCCACTATATCTAAAAGGGCTTGAATTCCCACCCATTTAGTAGAACCAACTTGTAGCACAACCTATCTTTCTCCAAAACTAAACACCATAACCAAGCAATGCTAAGAAAAATCAGTTAGATGAGTTGATAGAGATGATAAAAAAGATGTCCATAGAAATGACTCATCTTAGAAACCAAAATAGTTAGCTACAAGCTTCTCAATGAAACATTCAGGCTAACCTCAATCGAGACGACAGAGATAATCATGAGGTGAGTACCTTGTATACACAAAATTATGAATGAGGTTAGGGCTCCAATCAAAATTTCAAAAGAAGACCATCTTAGAGGAAAAATCAAATGTGGAATACAAGACCAAACAATGGAGGTGTTCCCACTCCTCTTGATCCACCTGCTAATATGGAGAAAACAACTAATGGAGTGTATCTTGCCAAAGCTTCCTTATCCATATGGTGTTGAATTCATAAAATAAATAGACACTTTGAGCTAGATTGCCCCGAGTTCCTCATAGCTGTAGATATTTTTCAAGTAGAGGTCCAAAACACCATTGATAGTACAGATTGCAAAGACATAATCCCATTGGAACCACATGACACTTTCGTGCTATTGGTTAATCAAGTTTCATTTCCATGAAGCGAAAGCAACAAGCTTGATAATGAGGCTTCCTCCCCAAAGAACGAAGAAGTAAAAGAGGTAAGTAACGAAGAAGCTTTGTCTCATCTCTTTACTTCAAGAGATAATGGTCCAGTAGATGAATAAGAGTCTTGTGAAGATGAAGTTCAAATGTTCCATCAGAGAGCCTCTCCATACAATTTAAGGAATAGACAAGTAGGAGGACCTTTCACTACTTCCACTCTACCTAATAACTTCAACAACCCTCTTGATCCTAATGCTAGCAACAACCTAGGCTATCCCTATGTGCCTAAAAAAAACTTGAACAAAAACAAATAGCCAAACCAAACACAAAACCAGCCAACAAGCTCTTCCATAGGTAGATCCTTCGAGGCTGAAATTGAGCAAATGGGGGAGTACATTGTTGAAGAATTCAAGAAGGTCAAAGTTAGCCTGTCTGCTTTTGAGCTACTTAAGGTTCCTATAGTTAGGAACACCTTCTTTAGGGTGATTAATGGGATTCCCTCCTCCAAGGAAACACAAGAAACACCAGCCAATAGAGTCTCTTTTGAAGAACCCCCGCATGAGCCTACAATTCAAGAGATCATAGGTAAAAAGAAGGATGTCTTTACAAATTAGAAAACTGGTGCAAATTCCATATTGTTCCCTACTCATAATTTGAATGTTGCTTGTGTTAGATGCTAGTGGAACACATCAAAAGATAGGCCACATCTCAAAAGGATATGCTAACTGGATATCCAGCCATCGACCATGATGAGTCACTGTCCATTCCAAAAATGATAGATGTAGGTGTGCAACTAAGAAAGGATGCATGCATGCATGGCCCCAAAGTCAAGGAAGCCTCCAAGTTTTGGACACTATACTTCAATAGATCTAAGTCCAAACAGGGAGCCAAAGGTACATTTGAACTCATCAACCCCATAGGTAAGACTTCCTTTGTTGCCCGTAGGCTTCAATTATATTACACCAATAATGTAGCAGAGTATGAGGCATTAGTTCATGACCTCTTAATGGCTTTAAGGAAGAAAGTAAAAATGTTGCAAGTATTTGGTGACTCGGAGCTAGTAGTAAAACAAGTCAGAAAACTGTATCCTTGCTATGATAGGAGGCTGAAAAAATATAGGCATAGGGTTTAGGATCTTCTATAAATCTTGGATGCCTTTAAAATTCAATTGATCCCTTGATCACAGAACCATATTGTTGATGCCTTGGCTCAGGTTTCCAACACTATTCAATCACTATCACTTTTAGACCTCAAAAGATTCATTGTTGAGTTGACCTCCACCCCATCTATGCTAGACAAAGTTACCCATTTTTAGGTGTTCAACAATGACAAGCACATCCTAGAGTTTATCACTAATTCTGACGTGTTTGCAACTCAAATATATGATGAGGCTGACCCTAAAGAAGCTGAATTAGACATAGAAGGGGTTATAAACCTCAAAAAAAACATGATCCCTAGAGGCATGGTTCAAATTTAATGGATATTTGACCTGGATCAGATCTGAGACCAAGATCAATAGGCAAAGGACTCAATCAACAACCAATGTGATACTCACAATCGAGGAAGTTAAAAATGTGTTCATTGGAAAGGTATGCATGCCAAAGGAAAAGAAAGGAATCATTAATGCTTTGTAGAAGCATCATGATGTGGTTGCATGAAGCTATAAAGATTTAAAGACCTTTGACACCTCCATTATTACCCACACTATTCCCCTCAAGCTAGATGTGTGACCATTCCAACAACAACAATGTCTCATCAATGCATTTCTAGAGCCCATCATCTACAAGTACAAAAGATACTATCTG
>VDFB02388909.1:0-104010 GCA_007258455.2 Sequoia sempervirens | reverse complement strand
GATCATAAATCAAGTCAATAATGAATATCAGACCAAGGATGATAAGCTCACTCCATACAAGAAATTGGTGGAGACTCTCAAAGAATCTTTCATTGAAATAACATTTGAGCAGATTCCTAGAACCAAAAATAGAGTAGCAGATGCCATGGCAACAATTGGATCCTTGCTGAATATCCCCAACAATGTTCCAAAATATGAATTCTTGATTGAGCAGCTTCTCGTTCCTGCATTCGAGGTACCAGAATCAGAATTCATGTGCAAAATCGTTGGTCCTAGTTATCCTTGGTATCATGACATCTACAAATACCTACGAATAGGAGTCATACCTACTGACCTACCATCAAACCTAAAATGAACCTTCGTTAAAAAGGAATCTAGATTTTTCATCCTAGGTGATACCCTATACCGTAGAAGCATAGAAGGTACCTTGCTACGCTGTTTAAATGTTGAGGAGGCATTAACTGCTCTAACCGAAGTGCACAACGATATCTATGGTTCACACTCGAGTGGAAAGACCATAGCCAAGAAACTACTGAGGATGGGGTATTATTGGCCCACAATGGAAAGAGAAGCACATGATCATGCTAAAAGGTGTCTACAATGTTAGTAGCATGGGGACCTCATTCATGCACCAGCTCAAGAGCTTCATCTTATTAACACACCATGGCCCTTTTCATAGTGGGGACTCGATCTCATTGGGAAAATCACACCCACCTCATCCAATGGCCATAAATTCATCAGAACTGCAACTGAGTACTTCACAAAGTGGGTGGAAGCCATACCCATGACGTATATAATTGGGAAGCAAATCTCAAAATTCATCTTGAACTATCTCATCTATTGTTATGGTGTTCCACAAGACATTATCTCAGATAATGGGACACCATTCAAGAACTAGGAGGTTCACAACTTGTGCGAGAAATTCAAAATCCAACATCACTTCTCCACCCCATACTATCCCCAAGGCAATGGCCAAGCAAAAGCTACAAACAAAACCATCCTCAAAATCCTCAAGAAAATAGTCAATGATGCAGGTCATGACTGGCATTTGCAGCTTAATCCCGCCCTCTGGGCCTATCGAACTAGCATTCGCACACCCACTGTCGCCACCCCCTTCTCCTTGGTCTACGGATCAGAGGTCGTACTCCCCATTGAGATCGAGCTCCCATCCCTCAGGATATCACTGCAAAACCTCATAACAGATGAGGAGTATTGGGTATCAAGAATAAATGAGCTGGAGTTACTGGATGAGAGACAGATAGATGCTTTAAATCACTTGCAAATCTATCAGAATAGACTCAAAAGGAGCTACAATAAGAAAATTAGAAGCAAGATGTTCCAAGTCAGAGAATTGGTCTTAAAAGAGAAGTAGAAGAATATCCCAAACCCAAGCAGCAAAGGCAAGTTCGAACCTAATTGGTTAGGACCTTTCATCATAATAGCAAGTTATAAGTCAGGGACATATCAGTTATCAACCCCCAAAGGGGAACCTCTACAGGATCCCATGAATAGCTCCCATCTCAAAAATTTTTATGCCTAAATCTTTCAAGGTATAGAACCAAAAAGTCTAAAAAAAATCCAAAAAAAAGAAAAGAAAAGAAAATGTCCTGAAAAAATGGTTACTTTGGCAAAAACTTGGCAAACAGGTGTCTTGGTGACAACAAAAAAATAAAAAAAGAAAAAAATCCAAACAAATCAGAAAAAGGATCAAAAAAATTGTCCTCTAGTGAAAACCACTTCGGTGGCACTTTGTACAAGTACCTTGGTGAAAACTTGGCAAACAAGTGCCTCGTGTAAATAAGCACTTTCCATCCATCAGGATCTTTTACGGCTTGTTCGGCATCATCCATCCATTTCGCTTCCATCATCCATCACATTCAGGTCTCCATCCATCACTCATCCACTCGCATCCGCACCATAGCTTGGTCCTATTTTTGTATCATGATCCCTCCTAGTACTACTCAACCCATCCTCAAGGTAAGTTTTTCTTGCCTTTATCGGAGTAGTCTATGGCATCACACTGGGGGCATGTTCTCATTGGATTGGATTCATGTATATTCTTAAAGTCCTAAAATTAGAAAATACAAAAACATCAAAACACCAAAAAAATCAAAAAACATCAAAACATATCAAAATCCAAAAACAGGTCAAAAAGTTGGTCAAAAAGTCAAAAACAGAGTCGTCTTGCCGAACTACGTCGTCTCTGAGCTTGAACCTAGGCAAGGTTGATCTTTGATCATCCCCTGAGACATTTAGGTCAGTCCTTTAGAATTCGGTCATAATAAACTGACATTTCATCATGTATATCTTCATTTGTAAATCGGTCAAGTCGTCAGTCGAATTATGTGGTCTCTGCGTGTATAACGTAGGCAAGGCTAATCTGTTGATCAACCCTCGAGACCCATAGGATAGGTCTTTAGGTTAGTCTCTTGGTCAAAATCTTAGAAAATCCCAAAAACATTGGAAAATAAAAAAATCAAAACATTTGTAAAACCTCAAAAAATACCAAAAATAGCCTCAAAACATTGAAAAATATCAAAAACACCCAAATATTTGAAAAAATCCATCCACCTCATCTCGCTTGCACCCACAATAAACACCACTCATAATAAACCGATCGTTGTCCTCAACCTTTGGTGAAACAGTTAGAAACAAGTCTAGTAGATTAAAAGAAAAACTCCAAATGTCAAGTCTCAAGCCTAAGTTAGTACATAAGTAAATTGGTCACCTCTTCGTATCAATAACTTATCTGAATTGGTCCCATATCAATCATCCCTTAGAACACTTTGGATAAATGAAATGACGTGTTGCCATCCACTAACATGTCCTAGGATGAATCCTTCCTATAATGGGTATTATCTTTTGGCAATAAGTTTTGGTTATCATCCTTAGAAAACACATCCTTTTTTCCGTTAACGGTATTGAAGAGCATCAATTTGTTTGTTTACTTGGTCTTTATCTTTTGACTTATCTTATCTTGCACTCATTCCAAGGACATCTCGATGATATTCGAATAGAGGATTTAGAGAAATAGGAATGGGGCAACAATCATTATCTTTTGTCTGCTATGCTTGTTGGACATTCTTGTAATATAACCTCAGTGAATACTTGCTTTGTTAGGTATGTATGGAAGAGGTCTAGAGCAACTCGTTGACTATTGCATGGATAGGTTTACCTTTCCATGTTTTGGTCCGAGGTGTCTGAAACTTCTAAAGTGCATCCTAGCAAGGTTTCTTTATGTCAGGTGTGAACAAGAATACTCTTATCTGATTGTCAAGTCAAAGTTCATCTCACTGGGTACAACGCCATCCTGGTCTTCTATACCTTGATGTATTATACCACGTGTGTTATCAAACATAAGAAAATTTGGCCCTTTGAAAATCCCAATTCCTCAGCAAGTAATCATCATCATCATCATTTGCATTTGCATCATCTCGTGTCTTGTTGAAATGACTTCTTCTTTTCTTACTAGCCGCACTAACAAGGTACTATGACAGTTGATCATTATTGCCATCATCGTCACCGATCCTGCATCCAAAAATCATTAGCATGTGGCATAAACATATCATATAGGAAACATACACATTGCATTTTTATCATCATATAAATAGGTTATCATAAACATTCTTCATAGATAGGTGCATCCATGTCATCGCATTTCACCTATTACATTGCATCCCATACCATTATATCAATCATTGCATAAACATTGCATTTGCATTTCATAACCATTTCATATTACCATCTACCATATAAATCATCGCATAACATCTACAAAAGCATTTCATAATCATTTTTCACATAATCAATAGGTATATAAGCATTTAATTCATTAGGAATCACATACATCATCATTTATTACGTTTAGGATAATAAAAAGCATCTCATAAAACCATCTCATTATGCATTAACACCATTTCATTTGCAGCATATTACGACCATCACATTTTCATATTTCATTATCCATATCATTTCATAAATAACATCATAAAACATTCATTGCGTAAATCATTCCACATAGGCATAAACAAACAATTCATATATGCATCCATTCATTAACATTTCATAAGCATAATTTACATATCATTTTGCATATCATTTTACATATTGGACCATCGCATTTGCATTATCATAAATAGATCATCATATTTTCATATCATAGGTTAACATAATATAGATCTAATCATCACGCATGTATCATCATCAGAAATAAATGCATCCATAAGGACATCAGTGCAAAGCATATAGAAATAAACCATCCATGCATAAAAGGAGAACATAGTGCATCGCATCAAAATCGGCTCATATATATCATCAATAATGTCACTGTCATAGTACAAAGAATAAATCAGATCATTGTACATATATGTCAATCAGTACAAAATGCCCATCGGGCTATCAAAAATGAGCCCATAAGGCACAAAAAGTATGTATCATCTCGATCAAACTCGGTCCCTGTGGATGCTGCCCTCGCCCCTGTCACCGTGACCCTCTGGTGGTCTCTGGCTAGCCTGCTCTGAATACTCTGGGACCCACTCTGCTCTAAGTAAAACCTCATGATAAGCCCATCGGTAGTACTCTACCTCTCGGATAACATCCCTGTAGGATCGCACTGGCACTATACCCTGCGAGGAGGAGGCTGTCATACTCTCTATCTATTGTCTGTGGCCTAGCTCTGTAGCTGCCTGTAGCTCTGCAACTCGTCTCTGCTGCACAACCTGATCTCTCTCAGCTATCACCATCTGAACCTAGGCCTACAGCTGCGCAATCAAGGTGTCTTGTGCATCTTCCTGTCCTGCTCGCTGTACCCATGGTTGCACGTGAGGGTGGGACTAGTGGTTCCTGCTGTTGGTCTTGCATATGAACGTCTCCGTGACTTGGCGGGACTGGGGGCAGAACTGGTGGATCCTGTTGAATATCAACCCTTGGTCCTCACCCTCGCCCTTGTCCTCTCCCTCTCCCTCTGACTCTGTGCAAGTCTGGATCCTCACCTAGAATGGTCAACCGAAGTGGAGGACGAAACCAGTCTCTCTAAGCCTGGGTGGTCCCCGGATCTGCCAAACCTTGATCATAAGCCCACGGTCGGGCTGCCAACTACCAGAAACTGTCGACTACCTCTGAGGCAAGAATGTACTATCCCCATGACACCTATGTCATGCTGCGAGCAAAGACGGATACATAACCATCATTAGGCCAATCCTGTGGCTCTCTGAACTAATGCTGCACACGCCCAGGCAGATACCTCTCAATCATCGTGTGCTCCCGCTCCTGCATATATTGGTCTTGGCGGAAATAAAAGAGCTGATTGGCATCATCGGCTCATCCAGGCCAACCAAGGTACGGTCTCCAAGTAAAAACTAGCATCTCTTCTAGGACCTGCCTCCAGTAGGGGATCTCGTGCTCACTAGTGTGTGTAAAGGACACACTGCCTCTGTATCGTGCCACGAGGGCATCCTCTGCCCCCATCGGAACTGAAACGACACATTGACGCAACACAAAAATGTGCTCCCACGCCCGGACGTGAAGTAAAGTCACTCCAGCCCCTAGCGCTCTGTCATCCATGTATACATACTCGTGTAGGTCCCTGTAAAGTGAAGCCAGAAGGACAGGTCCCCATGCAAAGTGAACCGGCCTGTCCCAGACCATCCGCTCCCAGCAATACCCCTAGCCAGAATTGAAGTATCACCCTCGTCTGTTTGGGGCAACGAGGCCTAAAATGATAGCTGCAACCGCCTAGTGGTAGGGAGGGGCTATAACCCTGTAGCGCTCTAGCTCAATTTGTCCCTTGCAATAGATAATGTCCCGTGTGGCGAGGACTCTGACGCAGGACTCGCGTCCCTCGTCCATATCAAAGATTGCTCGTCGGCCATGAATAGGCAATCGTAGAATGTGCCAAATGTCCTCCAGAGTGACGGTGGCCTCACCAGTGGGGAGATGAAATGATGACGTCTCGCTGTGCCACCTCTTGGCCGGTGCTGATAACATCCATAGGTGGGTGTGCATGGGCGCCACATATGCAATGTGCCATAATCCTGCAACTCCCAGTTGATCCTGGTCCCTGTCGCTCAGGTCCCGTAATACACTAGCCAAATCTCGCGATCGGTGCTCCTAAGAGTAGAGCTCCCTCGCCGCATCCTACATCAAGGAAGGTCAGCGTGTTAAAAAATTTCAAAAATTCCTGGTCGAATACTCCAAGAACATCCCTAGTGACGTAGTTTATGATGGCGTCGCAGTTTGATTTTACTCAAACTCCGACGCTCAAGCCCTAAAAAATGCAAAATGGTGCCACCGCGGCACACTTTCTCCTCCAATGTCGCAATTTTCGTGAAATGGGCGACGCCACGACGCAGTTTTTCAAAATCAGCCTGCTGAGCCTGAGCTTAGTGTCGGAGTTTCTAAACTCTGAATTGCACCGTTGCAACGCAAAACAGCACTGCACGATGCAGTTTGAATGCCGAGCGGTGCTATATAGCGCTGTTGGAGGTGAGCTCTCCTTTTAAAGCATTAATTAGAGCATTAAATAAAAAAACTAAGCTTGGGTAAGGTTCACATACCGGTGCCCTGATGCCAGGTGGCCACTGGTATGTCCAAACTCGATCAGTGATGTGCAGGGGAAGCTGTCGTTGCGCCATATCATCGGAGAGTCAGAGCTCAAATCTCAAGGTTGCTAGCGGAGGTGTGTGAAAATGACTTGAAAGTGACCCCTCAGGCCCTTTTTAAGCCTAAAAATTAGAGTTTTTTAACCCTAAATAGCTGTCCTACTAGGGTTTTGGACCTCCAAACCTATTTTTGTCTGATTGAGGCTTGTTTTTCATCGTTTCATTGCGTTTAGACACGTTTTTAGCCTCCCGGACCCTTTCAGACCTTTTGGATACTTTGTTACCTTTTTTCGCAAGATCACCCAAATAATTAAAAATTTCGTCCGATCTCTCGAGGGGGCATTATAATGGCATGTTTTCTCTCACCATGTAGTAGCGAGGCAAGTTTTTAAATATCAAATTTTTTTGGCTTTGATCAAGATCGTTTATTCTTTGAACCAACACAACGAGTGCATTGCTTCAAAGAGGGCAAAATGTACACGAAAATATCGATTGACATTGTGCATCTAACACGACTTTACTAACATTATTTCTTTCCAGATCATCCTCTCTCTAACCATTTAATCAAATTCCTATCGACAATTCATCATATATTAAGTCTTTAATTAAATAAATCATTTTATCTAATTAAGTCAATCTCTTTGTTAATTAAATCAATCCATCTGATCTAATTATCCCTATTTAATTAAATAAATTTATTTGATTAAATTTCTAAATTCTATCCATTAAATTAAATAAATTAAAACCTTATTTGATTTAATCTAACACTATCTCTTTTAATTAAATAAATCAAAATCCTTATTTAATTAATCTCTTGTCATATCCTCTCTTTATTTGATTTAAATAAATCCATAAATTTGAGTCAAATAGGTCCATCATCTAACCTCTCTCATTAAATTAATTAATCCTTGATTAATTTAATCTCATCTCATGTCACATCCTCTAGATAATGCAAGTTGCACATGAAAATAGATTTAATTCATTTATTAAATCCCTATTATCCTCACAAGGCATCTTTTGGAATATTCTCTCAATTTGAATTCAAAAATTCCAAGTCAACATGTACATCCAACAAGGTAATAAATTCATCTTACATGTCCTTTTCCTTGAGCCAAGTGGCATTTATTACATTTTCCCTTCCCTATTGCATGTCATTTGAACAAATTTGAATTTCAAATATTTGCATTTATTGGCACAAACCCCAAATCTTGCACATCCATCATCCATTCATAGCTTGACAAGTGGCATCATATCATTGGATGAATGTTAGTCCCACATTGCTCAAATTTGAACATTCATCCATCTTGGAATTTTATAAATAAAGAGCTCATATCCTCATTTCATCATCTACAATCTAGGCAAAGTTACCATGCTCAAATATCTCTTGAATTTCATCCCTTATCATTGAGTCATAGGTAGGTTTTTGCAGATTTTAACTTGGAGTTCTCATTCTTCTCCAACAAAGTGGATCAATCATCTTCAACATATCAAGCTTGCTTCATAGGAATTGGGAAAGGGCCAATTTTCATATCAAATTGGCACCAATTCCCCCATGGGATCATGAGTTTGCACATTTAAATATGATTTAATCTTTTTTTTGTCATTTTCATTGTGTTCTTCACTATTTTCTTTCCTAGTTTGAAGTTGTAAATGGATTTCATGGGGAATCCTTGTTTTGGCTTGCAATATCTAACTTGAGGTGTTTATTCTCTTTGTTTTGCAGGTACCAAGGTTGGGGTTCACACATTGAGACTGGGCGAAATGATGTTATCCCTGATCATTAGCCATATCTATATAAATATGTAAAGATCTGCAAATTTAATTAAAACAAGAAAATTACAAATATGTACTAATTCTATTTCTCTAATTTCATAAAATATACGCAATAACCATTTTTCTAGTAAGATGCTCTGTAGGAAATTATAAAAAATAGGAAATACATGAGCAATGAGTGGCTTGAACATCGTGAAGTAATTTAATAAGAACAATTTTGAGTTCATTCAACTATCTATGAAAAAGGGGGAGAAAGGGAGAAAGTAGGATTATAAAAATTTTCCTATAAAAGAAGTGGTACTAAAATATCCTAATGAAACAAATTTCACATGTAAAAGTAAAAAATAAGCATATAAATACATAAATCTTGAATGAACTCCTACACTATAATTATGTGTGGTGCAATTCTACTTCATGTTAGAGAAGGAGATATTCTATTATGATTGAGGTCTTAAAATTGTTTATCCTTTTGTCATTACACACATCTAGGCCTTTTTGGATGCCTCACTAAGTGAATGTATAATACCATTCTTGGAGATGATGTACATGAACAATACAATAAATGATCAATCAAACACATAATATTATTAAATAACAATAAATGATCAATCAAATACTTTATTGAAATAATCTTGGAAGGTTATTAATTGGATTTATGTGAATGGATAAGTGTATCTAGTTATAGTATAAAATTCGGTGCCTATGATGTATTTTAGGATATGACTTAAACAACTCGATAATTTCATTTAAATGCATGATTTTATAAATATATTTAAGTTGTGCATTTAAATGAAATTATATAGCCTAAAAAATTTCTTACATTAAGTTGTAAGTCATATATCCTAAAATACATTGTGCTAGGCACCAAAATCTCTACTATAACTAGTTTCACTCATCCATTTACATAAACTCCAATTACTACCCTTCCAAGATTATTTCAATAAATAATTTGATTGATCAATTATTGTATTGAATGTACACCATCACCAAGCATGACCTATTAACATTCACTTAGTGTGAGGCATTCAAAAAGCCCAATTATTACCCTTCCAAATTATTTCAATAAATTGTTATTTAATATTCTTCTATATTTGATTGGCATTTTGCACATTCAATGAATTGACTACATCGAAGGTTGATATGTCAAAGAGTGAGTCTACAAATAATTTTGAACCAAGATTTCCACATTCAATACATTAAATGATCAATCAAATACAAAAGAATATTAAATAACCATTTATTAAAATAATTTGGAAGAGTAATAATTGGCCCTTTTCACCATTCTCCATGATGGTATACATTGAATACAATAAATGATCAATCAAATACTTTATTGAAATAATCTTCGAAGGGTATTAATTGGAGTTATGTGAATAGATAAGTGAAAGAAATTTTGTTGCCATTAAGACAATGTATTTTAGGATATGACTTACAACTTAATGTACGAGTATGACTATAGTTTCATTTAAATGCACCACTTAAATATATTCATAAAATCAATGCATTTAAATGAAATTATATCTAGTTGTAAGTCATATCCTATATTGTACTATATAACTAGTTTCATTTATCCATTCACATAAACTCCAACTACTACCCTTCCAAGATTATTTCAATAAAACTTATTTAATTGATCAATTATTGTATTGAATGTACACCATCACCAAGCATGACCCATTAAACATTCATTTAGTGTGAAGCATCTAAAAAGGTCAATTATTACCCTTCCAAATTATTTCAATAAATTAATTATTTAATATTCTTCTATATTTGATTGCTATTTTGCATGTTCAAGTGAATTGAACGAGTGAGTCTACAAATACATTTTGAACCCAAGTTTTCCCACATTCAATACATTAAATGATCAATCAAATACAAAAGAATATTAAATAACCATTTATTAAAATAATTTGGAAGAGTAATAATTGGTCATTTTCGCCATTCTCCATGATGGTATACATTGAATACAATAAATGATCAATCAAATACTTTATTGAAATAATCTTCAAAGGGTATTAATTGGAGTTATGTGAATAGATAAGTGAAAGAAATTTTGTTGCCTAACACAATGTATTTTAGGATATGACTTACAACTTAATGTACAAGTATGACTATAGTCTCATTTAAATGCACCATTTAAATATATTCATAAAATCAATGCATTTAAATGAAATTATATCTAGTTGTAAGTCATATCCTAAAATACATTGTAGGCACCAAAATTTCTACTATTAGTTTCATTTATCCATTCACATAAATTTCAACTACTACCCTTCCAAGATTATTTCAATAAGGTATTTGATTGATCAATTATTGTATTGAATGTACACCATCACCAAGCATGACCTATTAAACATTCATTTAGTGTGAGGCATCTAAAAAGGTCAATTATTACCCTTCCAAATTATTTCAATAAATTAATTATTTAATATTCTTCTATATTTGGTTGGCCTTTTGCATATTCAAGTGAATTGGCTAAGGCTGATATGTCAAAAAGTGAGTCTACAAATACATTTTGAACCCAATTTTTCCCACATTCAATGTACATTAAATGATCAATCAAATACAAAAGAATATTAAATAACAATTTATTAAAATAATTTGGAAGAGTAATAATTGGCCCTTTTCCATTCTCCATGATGGTATACATTGAATACAATAAATGATCAATCAAATACTTTAATGAAATAATCTTTGAAGGGTATTAATTGGAGCTATGTGAATAGATAAGTGAAAGAAATTTTGTTGCCTAACACAATGTATTTTAGGATATGACTTACAAATAATAAATATTTTGTTGCCTAACACAATGTATTTAATAATAAATATTTAAATGCACCACTTAAATATATTCATAAAATCATGCATTTAAATGAAATACATTGTAGGCACCAAAAATACATTATAGTCACTAAATTTTTTACTTTAACTAATTTCACTTACCCATTTACATAACTAATAAATTGTTGTAATTAATTTATTTTCAAATCATTGTGGTTGATAAGAGAGCATTAGTTGGTCCAAACGTTTTGGATGAACCAAAAGGTTTGGACCAACTAATGCCCTCTTATCAACCATGCCATATTTCTTATTTTTAGATTTCTGTCATTGCATTTATATTGTTTTTGAATTTGGGAGTTTTTGGTATGATGTTTGTAAATCGATTCCAAAATTGATACAAGTTATTGTCAATTATGGTGTTAATCGTTAGGGAATCTTTTGTAATTTGTATTTGGGTGTAATTGAAAGAGTTTGCGTTCTCTTCTTCATCACAAGGTGGAGTAAACAAATCAAAATCATATGACTCTTGAAAAGAAAGATAGAGTGCGTCCTGGTGGTGTATAAAGATTCAACAAGTTGGTGGAGGATGTAGCCATCAAGTTAATTGTTGTATCCTCTAGTCCCATTGACATGCTTTTGTCATCTATGGACATTCGTAAAAGTTCTTTTTTCTATGAGAAAGGTTGAAATAATAGAGAAAATATTGGAGGTACTCATGGACAAGTCAAAAGTATCTATGAAGATACCAAAAGAAAATGAAGAGTTAAAGGATCAAGAATCCAAGAGGGGCATCCTCATACCATCCAATTCTAGAGTGCAGGCCAATATGGAAATTCATCTAAGAAGAGCATCCTCATACCATCCCAAGTTTAGAGTGGAGGCCAATATGGAAATTCATCTGTATAAGTGTTAAATTGATGCTAAAATATTTTACTATTGGATTCCTCAATTAGAGATATATTTTAGTTTGAATTACCTTATTGAAAATAAAAATAATCTCTTTCTAAAATTGAAGCCGGGTAGTCATGCTGGACATGGCTCAATGCTATGTGTGTTCCATGGGAATGAAGTAAATATCATCAATTGCGATGAATTCAGTGATAATTTAGTTGGATGGTTTGTGTTACCAAAATGACATTCAAATTAGAATCAAACGTTCACATTTTCCCCTGAAAGGATGATGGCATAAAAAATGACGCAGGTAGATAAATAAAGTTGAAGTTGATGTAGTAGCTAAGGATGGCTCCAAAAACTCTTCAGTATCTATAAATCTGAAGCACAGTGATGAGTCACTTTTGTTGGCCAAAGAATTTTTCGAGTATATTTGAACCCCAATGAGTGAATCAATACATTCAATTATTGAATGTATTGAGTAGACTGTATGGATGTTGAATGCACTTAAATGTGACACTTTCCACATCCCAATTGTCAAGATGAAATGCCATTTTGAGTCTTCTACATCAATTTATTGATCCAATGTATGTGTAAATATGCCTTTCAGGCTCTTTTAGTGGGCATCTATCTTGTTTTAGAGTTGGATCTAAAAATGGCATGCATTCCAACGAAGTGTAGGAGAGGTTACAAAGTAGTTTGGAAAGTTATAGAGCAGAGCAAGCTAGGAGACATGTTGCAGAGGTTCTGATATAGTCCCAAAATGTTCCTAACTACTCCATGAAGATCCTCAACTTGTAATTTTGTTGGTTCTAGTTGACATAGCTCCACGCAACCTCAATTTGCTAAAAAGAGAATATCTTGTGTCAGTCTTATGTTATGATATGTTTTTTGTGTTGTTGGCTCGATTGTTCATTTATATCATTCTGGTTTCATCCCCAACAAAGCAAACATGTTAATTCTATGTTAGTAAACCTAAGTACGAGGGAATCACAAAATTATATAAAGATTATTTTTTAGCAACGTAGAAACAAACTTGGGCAAGAAATTAGAATACACAATCTAAATGGAAAGCTCATAGCTGTGACACATTAGTTTTCAGTAATATCCATGTTCAAGTTCAGTAAGGAATTGCATTGAATTAGCACATAAGCAATTTTATATCGATGTTGAAGAATCGTACATTGGACTATCCAAGTCAATTAGAAATCATTTGACACCTAGGTAAGAAGCCTGCAAACCTTGTTTCACCTTGTTGCTTAAAGACAACTACAAGAATCAACATTTGATGGAAGAACCACTCAAGCAAACTTAATTGCAGACAAAGGACTGATACCTAAAGGACTGATACCTAAGGAATCTTCTTAACTACCTTCCAGTTGGAAGATTTCTTCTATAAAGAAAATTAGGTAGATATTTTTCATATAGAATCATCTAACTCTTTGACATATACTAAGGTCAATAATTCTCACAATGCAAATATATCTTTTGTGGGAAAGAAATGGCAACTACAGTGACAACATATGATACTATCGATATGAACATTGACATAAAAAATGATTTGTTCTTGACATCAAATTTATTGATTCTTGACTTTATTAGTGATTCAAGTAATTAACTCAAACAAAATATGCTTGGCCAAGTTTGAAAAAACTTGCATTCAGGGATTATGTCTTCCTCTATGTCACAAGTCCAAAGGGACCATTCACGCTGAATTGCAGTAATAGGATGTATTGCGTGCACTCTTCTAATGGAGAACCATATTCACATTAATCTAATCACCATGGTGTAGAGGTATTATTGTGCCATTAAAATACTCAAATGAGGGAAAAACCCCAAAATAATGTAAACCCTATTCACAACCGTTTTTTTCAATATTCATGGAATAGTCCAAACAAAAACAAAAAAGAATGATACCCACTTTAGAGACAATATTCACAGCCTTTTCCAGCCATTTGCAACAGAGATTTATTTGCAACAAATACTTAAAATAGAAACAAAATTGAATGATACCCTTCTAATCACCATGATCAAGGGTGCAGAGGTTTTATTGCGCCATTAAAATACTCATATGAGGGAAAAACCCCAAAATAATGTAATCCATATTCACAGCCTTTTCTTTCAATATTCACGGAATGAATCAAACAAAAATAAAATAATATCCACTTTAGAGCCAATATTCACAACCTTTTCTAGCCATTTGCAACAGAGATTTATTTCCAACACATACTTAAAACAAAAACTAAATTGAATGATACCCTAACAACTTCCAATGAATCAATTATACCAAACAAAGATAAAAACGAAACATGAAAACTAAACTATCGGCTAACAATCACTCACGAAATCAAATTCTTGAATGCAAAAACAAATAGGGGTTTGTTTGTTTTTGTAGAGACAAGATTCAATCGACCAGTCTTCGCCTACGATCTCTTCAGCTGAACATGCAAAATGAGCATGCTCGGATTTTTTTTAATTTATATTGAACTCATTCGGCTAGAAGTGATTGTCCGAGTACGTTTTGGCTGAAACCCACTCGACCAAAATAGTGGAGCCACGTAGGCGCCATGTCGTAACCACGTGGGTTTGGCCGAAACCTACTTGGGCGAATCCCTTCCGGCAAAAACTAGTACGATAGAATCCGTACAATTGGCCAAAAGGGTGACATAGGTCTATACTTTTACCCTGGGGGTGCTTCCCTTAGTAGCCCCTATTGAGGGCATTGCCCCCATACGCCTCCATGGGATCCACTCTCGAGCCCCTACTGAGGGGATGGTCCCCTCGAACCTTTCAAGAGGGGCTCCACCCCCTATTCTCCCCCATTAATTAATTAGGGGGAAAAATATAGCTACCAAAGATGCAAAATTATTAACTTGGAGCATGATTAAGCTCCAAAAACCAACATAGTCTATGTAATATTTTTGAGAAGATCCTTGAGAGGAATTATATTAGATCTAAAGAGTAGATTATGGTAGATTTTTGAGAAAATTCTTGAGATGAATTATAGCAGATCTAAAGAGAAAATTATAGAAATCTTTTGAACAAATTTATAGTAGAAGAATTATTGTAGTGGTTGGTGCCTCTCATTAGAAGAGATTGGTGTCTCTTGTTGGGTTGGTGCCTAGTTACAAGAATTGGTGTCACTAGTGGGTTGGTTACTACAAAGATAAGCAAAGATTGGTGTCTCTAGTAGGTTGGTGCCTACTAAATTTGTAAGAGAATCAAGAAAGCAATGTTTTTTCATGGTTTTCTCTTGAAAGGGCTTCCACATAAATCTTGTGTTCTTGATTATTGGTGTTCTGTGATTGATTTCATTGCACTTATTCAAAAAAGTTAAAAAGACTATCCTGGATTGATTCATCCTCCCTCTTATTATAAGTGTGTGCTCATCATTCACAGATGCTTTGATGGTCATGTTGGGATGATCAACTCTAAAAAATTGACATGGGTGACACAAAGCCCCTAATAATCTTCAAAGTGTTAGAACTTCAAATTTTCCTTTATGGTCATGCCAAAATGACAACATTACAATTAAGGCGTTCATACCATGGAATGAACTAAATATAAAAACTAGAAGTAATATTACAAAATGATACAACAAAAATGTGAGGACATAAAGAGCATAACCTTTGACTGCCACTAACCCTTACATTCTTCTGCAAGTTGAGAGATGAGAACATGGCTCAGGTGCTTTTCCGCCCAACCACAAAGCTTACGCTTCCCCAAAATTCTTCCCAACATGAAGCATACCCAACCCTGCACAAAGTACCTAGCAACATGGAAATAAACAACAAGAGGGAATCCCAGTGCAAGCCTGATGTATATATGCACATTTCTAGATGTCTCACAAACAAGATTTGACAAAGAAATATATAATAATTTTTCTAGGTAAATTCATCAATTTCAATGAAAATATGGCTTTGGCGAAAGCACTAAAAGTATCAAGTAGATCTTGAAAAGATGATCGACCTTCTCTATTTACCCATATTTGGCACCCTATCCCGGAAGGTAAACCCAATACATATATAGAAGACAATAACATGCAAGATAATCCTAATTTAAATAAATGCCCCTTTCCTTTCATGTAATTGATAATATGATGAACTTTAATTATTTTTATCCATGTATAATTAACTATATAAAAATGGTAAAATGACATGTAATTCATTATATTTCACATGCAACTAATTTATCCATTTTACATCCATTGCTATTAATGTAAATACAATACTATTTGGTCTTCATGCAATAATTAAAGTCTTAACGTCTTGTAGGTTTAAAAAGAGTAGATGGGAAGATCCATAAATCTGATTTCAATTTAAGGGCATGCTTATTAATTCAACAAATAAGAATTCTTGAATTTTCATATTCTATTAACTTGAGTGATAGGTTAAACTTTCCATATAAGTCTAGTTTTCTTTTATTTTCTTTATAGTTTTATACCTACTCAAATAGTTATGTGCTACCCGTATGCCAATTTTTTCTTTTATAGTTGCCGACTTAATCTATTCACAATAAACAAAAGTGGATTTAATTAAATAAAAGAAAACTATTATCAATGAGTCAAACTAAATAGAACTCTACTAGTGCAACATAAATTTGTGCATATTAACTAATTGTAGATCTAACTATTGGTGTTTTAGAGGTGTTTAAAGTTTTGAAGATCTCAGAGGAGTGTTGTTGTAGTGTATGATTAATAATCCCAGCCGAGTCTAACATTTCTAAAGACCAAGTTTTGGATGCCAAAGTCACTGTTGTTGATGGGTAAAATTTAATTATGGCGCTACAAGAAGACTCTTATGAACAATACAACAACTAATTGACTACTACGGTTTGATCTATATAGTTTGTATCATCTTTCCAAGGTATAACTTAAAAAGCAATAAATAAATCTTTCATAATTTCAAACTTTAATGCACCGCCTAACACTATACATAGCCACACCTATACAAGAGTTTTGTCGTAATAATTTGGATTTTTTTTTGGCTTCTTTTTGTAGTTTATTCATTTTTAGAAATAAAAATATTACACATAAGAATACCTTTGACTGATACGTAGAAGCTACCGAGCTTGCAAAAGAGGAATCCCCGATCTGATATACAACTGCTAATCTCCCCAAATCCTCACTTTTGTTTTCCTGTGAATTTTCTTTCCAAAAACGTGGTCACTCTGAAAGTCTCCCATACCACCTTTTATTATTTTTTTCACTATTTTTAGCCCCACTACTATAGTATAGTTTAAATTAATTTAATTTTAGAACTGCTTGCTTTATTTCTGCCGCTAATACATGGTTTCTAAATTATAATTAAATACTTTTTTATTTAAAAGTTCTTGATTTAATTTAATTTAATTCTTTTTCATGTGATTCCTTTTTATATAACGAGATACTAACTTTCTTTTATTTATGTTTTTGCTTTATTTTAATTTATTATTATTTATTTTTTAATATAAAAATCATACAATTTTATTTATAGAATATATTATCTATATATTTATATATATATAATAATATATATTTATTATATTATTAATTATATATAGAAATTTATATATTTAGTTTTGAAACTAAAAGATTTTATTTATTTAAATAATAATATTAAATTATTATTATATATAAATATATTTAGGAAAATAATAATTATTTTGTTTAATAATAATCATATTTTTTTTACATATTTATGTACATTAATAATAATACCGTTCGTTATATTATTATTAATTTATAATTCATTACGAAATAAAAATAATTAATTTAAAATTTTGAAACAAATACTTGAATACATTCTTTTAATTTTTCCATTTAATCACTAATTTAATTTTATCCACTTACATTTATTTTCATAAAAAAATCATGAGACATAAAATTATTTTCCCAAACACAATAGTCATAAAACGAATCATTACATATAATAATATCGTAATCATAATTAACCTAATGCAATCATGCAATGCCTAGAAAATGTGACTACGTGAGTGTGTGAATGCCTCAGGATTCCATCATACTAGTTATTCCCAAGTAGCTAGGAAACCCCTACCTCAACCATGTTCTCGCATTCGACAATTACCTTCTCATATTCTTATGCTTAGTCACACTTAGTCACACATTAATAGGCCATTCCTCAAAAACCAATAAATTAAACTCATAATAAAAAAACATGATAATTATTTCTATTTCATTTCAATATATCAAGATTAACCATCAAATTTAGCAATCACTTACATGTAGATACTAGATAATCAAGCAATCATAAATGTTGTCCAATAGTCTCATCAATATAACAAATAAATATAGCATAGGATCGAGATGTGACATCCTTCCCCACTAGGAAGAGAAATCGTCCTGATGTCTTATTACACACACTAAAATAATAATGTATCTCACTAAAGCGATCAAAGTATCACACTATGCCAATAAAGCATCACACTAAAGTAAATAAAAGCATCTCAAACTAAGTAATCAAATTAGGAAATGAATCATCAAAGCCTCAGCATTCTCCCATATGACGTTGTTCTTAAAATATTGGTCCCACTGGACCTTATACTACACAATCTCCTTATTATGCAACTTAATGTTATGCCATTCCAGAATTCAAGTGGGCTCCACCAACACCACCCCTAGATCTTGTACCTGTAAATCATGCTAATCAAGTATATGGGTAGTGTCAGGATGATATGGTTTGAGCATAGACACATGAAATACATTATGGTTTCAGACGAGAGCAGGTGGTAGATCAAGTCTATAAGCAATTGGGTTGATCACTTCCAACACTTCAAATGGACCCACAAATCTCAGAGCAAGTTTAGATGATTTTCCAAGCAAATATGGAACTCTTATGAGGTTTGACCCTCAAAAAGACTGTGTCCCCTACTAAAAATTGTTTGAAAGTACTATTCTTCCCTGTATAACTTTTCTACCTGTTTGTTGCCTCTTTCAATATTTCCTTTATCAATCTCATTTGATCATCCATATTTCTAAGCATATCTGAACCAATCATAATCTTGTCTTCCATCTTATCCCAACTGATAAGTGTATGACACTTCCACCCATAAAGAGCTTCAAATGGTGCCATCCCCAAAGATGCATGGTAGGATTTGTTATATGCAAACTCCACCAATGGAAGATACTCGTCCAATTTGTACTATTGATCATATAGTACATCCTAAGGAGGTCTTCAACTACTTGATTCACTCTCTCTATTTTCCCATCTATTTAAGGATGGTAAGTTGAACTAAAATTCAACTTCATCCCCAATGCTGCATTTAGTGTGGTCCAAAATCTAGATGTCATGCAAGTATCCCAATTTAATATGATCATCTCAGGTACTCCATGTAAACAAAATATCTCTTGGACAAATCTCTTAGCCAAAGTCAAAGATCCATCCTTAAGATTCCTTGCAATGAAGTGTGCTACTTTGGTCAACTTAACCATAACTACCAAAATGATATCATGTTTGTTTTTGGACATAGGCAACCCTTGAATGAAGTCCATGTTAATCAATTGCTACTTATACTCACATATTCCATGTGGGTATAAAAGCCTTGCTAGATGCACATGCTCAACCTTGACCTACTGGCACTCCAAGTATCGAGCCGCAAATTCAATTACGTCCTTCTTGAGTTTTGGCCAAAAATATAGAGACCTCAATTCTACTACCATCTTGGTTACTCCTGGGTGCCCTGAATAAGGTGTGTTGTAGATTTCCTCTAGGACCAATTTCCTCAAATTCCTTGAATATGGAATGTACATTCTTCCTCGGTATCTCAAGATTCCTGATTCAAACACATATCCATTGAAACGATGGTCTATGGGATTCTCCTCTAAGGTTTTCTTCACTCTAGAATAGTGCTCATCTCCTTGTAGATTTGGAATCACTTGTTTCAAATTGTACCTTGATGTAGTTATGGCTACAATATGCCTTCTTCTGCTAAGTGCATTAGCAACCCTATTCTCTTTCCCTTTGATACACTCAATGCCAAATTCATACTCATTGAGAAACTGTAGTCATCTCCTTTGATGAGCGTTGTGATTGGGTTGTGTAAAAATGTACTTGAGTCCCAAATGATCTATCTTCAACTCAAATGACTTCCCCAAAAGGAAATGTCTCCACATTCGTAAAGCATGAACTATGACCAATAACTCTCAATCATGTGGTGCATAATTCAACTCATACTATTTTAATTTCCTTGACTCATAAGCCACCCTAGTCCATTTTGCATTAGTACTCCTCTTACACCTTCTCTTGATGCATTTGTTATCATTGTGAATTTCCCATTCGGATTAGGTATAGTCAAAATTGGGGTTGTGGTGAGTTTTTCCTTCAAAAGCTAGAAATCCTACTCACACTTTTTCATCCACTCAAATCTTTTCTCTTTCTTTTGGAGTAAAGTGATTGGTGTTGCAAATCTAGAAAATCCTTCCAAAAACATTTGGTAGTATCCTACAAGTTCCAAGAAGCTTTGGATTTCATTCACATTCCATGGAGTAGGCCATTCCATAATTTTCTTTATCTTCTTTGGATCTACAGCAATTTCTTTGGCTGAAATGACATAACCTAGATAATGTACTTTTTCCTAATAGGAGGTACACTTGGATAGCCTGCCAAAATGTTTTATCTCCCTTAAGCACTATAATGCTATCCTCAAATTCTTGTCATTCTCTTTAATGTTCTTGGAGTAAATTAAGATATCATCCAAGAAAATTAACACAAAATCATCTAAGCAATCCCTAAATACATTGTTCATTAGGTTCATGAAACCTGCAAGAGAATTAGTCAACTTGAATGTTACTATTGTGAATTCATAGTAACCATAACAAGTCCTAAAAGTTGTTTTAGAAACATCCTCCTCCTTTATCCTCAATTTATGAAATCTAGATCTTAGATCTATGTTGGAGAATACTATAGATCCTCTCATCTGGTCAAAGAGTTCATCGATTCTTGGAAGTGGGTACTTGTTCTTGATAGTTGACTTGTTTAGCATCTTGTAGTCAATACACAAGTGCAAGGTTCCATCCTTCTTTACAAAAATGATTGGTGTGCCCCAAGGTGACACACTAGGTCTGATAAACCCTTGCTTCAACAATTTATGTAGTTTGGTTTTCAATTCATAAAGCTTGGTTGTAGTCATCCTATAGGGAGCCTTGGATTTAGGTTTGGTTCCAGGTAGCAAATCAATAGAGAAATCAAATTCCCTCTTTGGTGGCAATTTTTTAAAATTTTCTAGAAACAAATCCTCAAATCCTCTAAGAATAGGATAGTCATCAAGCACTAGTTTCATCATATCCATATCACAAATGTGAACGACATACATGGAACATCCCTTCCTTTGTGCCTTCTTCAATTGCATAGTCAACATTTTTAGGCAAGCTCCAAAGGTTTTTGAAAACCATGAATCTCAACATGATTCCAGAAGTCACCTAAACAACTTACCATCTCATCCTCACAATTGACTATGGACTTGTGTTATGTCAGCTAGTTGATCCCCAAAATTCTATTGTAGGTTCCTAAGGGAGCCACATAAAGATTGACTTATGTTTGAAAACTTGGAAGTTCTAACTCACTGCAAGAAAGACATGAGTCTACCCTCTTTTTTGCTCGATTCCCATATTGAACCATTTTCCATGTGTCTTGGTCTAACTGGTAACTTGGAAATTATTTTAGGATCAACAAAGCATTCAATTGCTCTAGTATCAATTAATATAGAAACAAATTGTCCATAGAGCTTACCAAAAACCTAGATTAGTGAATCTTGGAAATTTGCTTGCCTATTGTCCACAACTACATGAATTTGGTGTTGTGGTGCTCCTTGCTAATTATTTCCTCTTTTTCTCGTCATCCGTTGAGGATAAACATTGGCATAATGCTCTCCACACACAAAAAATCCACTACGAGGTACTCTTGGTCATTCAAACCTATCCTTCCTATTGTTGTTGTTGCTATTGTAGTTACCTCTCTTATTATTGCCATTAGAATTTCCTTCAGCTCTATCTTGGGAAATTTTTCCATGCTCCAAGTTTCAAATTTGGCGATTGCTGTAGGTCCTTGTTGGTTATTGTTATGAAATTCTCTATTTCCAAACCTAGCATCTCGGTCCTTACAAATTTTGTCCATCTACTAAAGTTTATGCTTCTGTTTCATAGCCTTCTTGAAAACCTCATCCATAGTCAAAGGATTATGGATGTCTACATTTGCATCTATCCAAGTCCTCAAGCCCAAGATGAATTTCCAAATGCGGAATCATTCATCCATCTGATACTATGATGCATACTTGAGAAAATAGTTGAACCTATGCCAATACTATGTTACTGTCAAGCCACCCTAAATCAAGATCTAAAATCTAGTCATCTTCCTATCAAAGAAGAGCTAAGGTATCCACCTCTTCCTAAAAAGTATAATAGTATCCTAGGTGGTCTCTCTAGGTAACAATTTCTTCTCATTTTTCACATTATTCCACTAATTAGTTGCTTCTCTAGGAAGTTGATATGAATCCCACGTAGCCTTGATCTCATTAGATAGATTTTGGAACTCAAAGTATTTCTCCATCTCAATGATCCAAGCTTCCACTCCATCTTTAATGGTTTTGCATTCAAATTTGGGTGGAGCAACCTTCTTGAGGTCCTTACCCGGTTCTTCAATAATTCTAGCCCTAGGAACTCCCTGGTCTTCATTTCCTATAATTTGTTCCCCTTGGTTTCTTTGGTCTTGCTCCACTCAGTTTCCCCTAACTTTATGCTCCAAGTTATCCATCTTGTTATCCAACCTTTCACTTGTTTCAATCAAGAGGTCCAGGGTCTAATCTAATCTATCATTTTGCTCATTACTTGGTCCACTATGATCGTTTTTCCTAGTTTACACCATGATTACTAATCAATAATCCTAAGAACATAGAGTTACAACTTAGCGTCATAGACAAAAGGCCCTAGTGTTAAACCTAGAGCTCTGATACAAAATGTAAGGATCGAGACCCAATTAATCTCACAAAATGATCAAAAACTCATTATCTCATAAGTATGGAATAAAAATGATACAACATCATTAAGTAAATAAATTACATAACACAACCTCATGTATATAGTGCATAATCCAAGTAAGTGCACATAATATCTTATGTACAACATTACAATTCAAACTCTCATGCCATGTAATGAACTAAATATAAAAACTGGAAGTAATATTACAAGTAATGATACAACAACAGTGTGAGGACATAAATAGCATAGCCTCTGACCGCCACCGACCCTCATAGTCATCCACAAGTCGAGAGATGAGAACATGACTCATTCACTTTCTCGCCCAACCATGAAGCTTACACTTCCTCAAAATTCTTCCTAATATGAAGAATACTTGAACTTGCACAAAGTACCTAGCAACCTAGAAATAAAAAGTAGGAGGGAATCTCAGTGCAAGCTTCATGCATATACATGCATTTCTAACATGAACATGCAATGTCCCACAAACAAGATATGGTAGAGAAATATATAATAATTTTGCTAGGTGAATTCATCTATTTCAATGAACACATGTCTTTGGCCAAGGCACTAAAAGTATCAAGTAGATCTTGAAAAAGAGGATCAACCTTCCATGTTTACCCATATTCAACACCCTATCCCATAAGATAAACCCAATACATACATAGAAGACAATAACATGCATGATAATCATAATTTAAATAAATTCCCTTTTCCTTTCATGTTAATTGATAATATAATAAATTTTAATTATTTTTATCCATGCATAATTAAATATATAAAAACGGTATAATGACATGCAATTCATTATATTTCACATGCAACTAATTTATCCATTTTACATCCATTGCTATTCACACGGTCATGTAGTATTCATGTAAATATAGTACTATTTGATCTTCATGCAATAATTAAAGTCTTAAGAAATCTTGTAGGTTTAAAAAGAGTAGAGATGGGGAGATGCATAAATCTGATTTCAATTTAAGGGCATGTTTATTAATTCAGCAAATAAGAATTCTTGAATTTTCATATTCTATTAACTTGGGCGATAGGGTAAACTTTTCATATAAATTTGGTTTAGTTTTATTTTCTTTATACTTTCATACCTACTCAAATAGCTATGCACTGCCCCTATGCCAATGTTTTTCTTTTACAACTGTTGACAATCTATTCACAATAATCGAAAGTGTATTTAATCGTTACCGTTGTTTTCTTGTGAATTTTCTTTTCCAAAAACATGGTCCCTATGGAAGTCTCTCGTACCACCTTTTATTATTTTTCCCACTATATTTTTAGCCCCACCGCTATACTATAGTTTAAGTTAATTTAATTTTAGAACTGCTTGCTTTATTTTTGTCACTAATGCACGGTTTCTAAATTATAATTAAATAATTTTTTATTTAAAAGTTCTTGATTTAATTTAATTTATTCATTTTCATATGATTTCTTTCTATAGAATGAGTTACTAACTTTCTTTTATTGATGTTTTTCTTTATTTTAATTTATTTTTTAATATAAAAATCCTATAATTTTATTTATAGAATATATTTTCTATTAGATTTTATATTTTTTTTTATATTTATATATATAATAATATATATTTATTATATTATTAATTATATATAAATATTTATATATTTAGTTTTGAAAATAAAAACTTTTATTTATTTATTTATATGTACAAATAATAATAATAAATTATTATTATATATATAAATATATTTCAGGCAAATAATTATTATTTTGTTTAAAAATAATCATACATATTTTTACATATTTATAATTAATAATACCTTTCATTATATTTTATTAATATATATAAATATAATTTATAATTCATTACGAAATAAAAACAATTAATTTCAAATTTTAAAACAAATACTTATACATTCTTTCAATTTTTCCATTCAATCATTAATTTAATTTTATCCACTTTCATTTATTTTTATAAAAAAAATCATGAGACATAAAATTATTTTCCCAAACATAATAGCCATTATACAAATCATTACACACAATAATATCACAATCATAATTAACATAACACAATCATGCAATGCATAGAGAATGTGACTACGTGAGTGTGTGAATGCCTTGGGATTCCATCATACTAGTTATTACCAAGCGGCTAGGAAACCCCTACCTCAACCATGTTCTCACCTTCAACAATTTTCCACTCATATTCTTGTGCTCAGTCGCACTTAGTCACACATTAATCAGCTAGTCCTCAAAAACGAAGAAATTAAACTCAATAAAAAACATGATAATTATTTCTATCTCATCTCAATGTATCAAGATTGACCATTGAATTTAGCAATCGCACACATGTCGATACAAGATAATCAAGAAATCATAAATGATGTCTAATAGTCTCATCAATATAACAAATAAATGTAGCATAGGATCAAGATGTGACAACATTTCTCCCCCTGCTATTTAGCTGCTACCATTAATAGCTTGAGGAATTTGTATATCATAAATACAAATATAACAATCTTTAGTTAAACAAATGTAGATATTGATCTTTAAGAAAATCAATTTTTTTCCAAGTAGCACTATCATTATCATAATGACTCCATTTAAACTTCATTCATAGCTCTATTTATCAATATTCTAGATATTTCGTTAATTATTTCTTCTGGTTCGATTTTAAATTCACAAGAAGGTTCAATACAATATTTTTCCAATCAATAACATGATTTACATTATACACATATTTCTTAAGTAAACTCACATGTAATACACCATGGATTTATAATTGAGGAGGCAAGGCAAGTCTATGATCAAAATTACCTATTTTTTTAATATTTCAAAAGTTCCACAAAGGAGGAGATATTTTAGAATAATTAGGTCAAGTTTTAACGAACTCATTTTAGATTTGACTCTAAGAAATACATAGTCACCAACATAAAAATGTTGGGTAGATATCTTAGAATCAACCCAACTGTATACCTATCTTGGGCAGACTTCATATTATGTTTGGTTTTGTTAATAATGGCTTCTATTTCTAAAATGTTTTCATTCTCAAACTAGATCTTATGGATAGGATTTGACCATGAGATAGGTGCATTACAATTTTGACCATACACAACTCCAAAAGGTGACATCTTAATGGTTGAATGATATCCTTGATTGTATGCAAAGTTGACTAAGTGTAAATAATCTTCTCATGAATCAAGTTTATCCATGGTATACATTTGTAACATATCCTCTAAGATTCTATTAATCCTTTCTATTTGGCCATCAAACTCTAGATGATATGCAGTACTAAAATTTAAATGGGTACCAAGTTCTGCAAAAAGAGATTACCAAAAAGAAGAGGTAAACCTAGAATCTCAATTTGAAATAATATTCTTTGGAAGACCATATAACTTGAAAATATCTTTGACAAAAAAATGGGTGATATCCAAATCAAAGGATTTTATTTTGATAGGTAGGAAATGTGCCATCTTGGTTAATCTATCTACCACTACAAAGATAGAATAACGACCTTTACATGTTAGAGGAAGTCTAGTAATAGAGTCCATACTAATTGACCCCCATTTCTAATTTGGGATAGATAAGGGTTGTAAGAGATCACGGGGTTTAAATTATTTTTTGTTTACCTTTTTACAAGTTAAACATTGTTGGACATAGGTATTTTTTTCAGTTTTCATTTGAGGCTAAAAATATTATTTTTCTTGATTGAAAGGTAGGTTTATAGAATTTAAGATGTCTTGCTATATGTATATCATGAGAATATTTCAAAATTTGTTGTTTAAGGCTAGGTATGTTAGGGATACATAACCTCCCTTTGTAATAAAGGAGGTGATTTCTACCTAACAAATAGTGTTCAAGTCGATCATTTAAATGTACATTCAGGGATTGCTTTTGGAAACCATCATAAATTGATTGAAATAATTATCATTAGTTAACTTCGATTTGATAACTTTTTCAAATTGACTTCTCTCTAGAGTTATGGAATTAACACATAAACCTTTTCAACTTTTAATGCTTCTGTGACTACATTTTCCTTTCCTAAGACATATTGGGTAGTGAAATCATATTTGGTTAAAATTTCCATCCATCTCCTTTGTCTCATATTAAGTTGAGGTTTAGTAAAATATGTTGTAGGCTACAATGGTCAGTGTTTAATGTAAACTTTTTTCCTAATGAATAATGGCGCCAAACCTTTAAAGCATGGACAATTACTAATAATTCAAGATCGTGGATAGGGTAGTTTCTTTTAGAAGGTAACAACTTTCTTGATTCATAACATACTACTTGATTATCCTGCATTATCCCACCAGCTATACCCATACCACATGCATCAATAATCACCACAAAGGGTTTACTAAAATTTGGAATACAAAGAATAGGTGCAAATGTCAATCAAATTTTCAATGTTTCAAAAGACTTATCACACTTATGGGTCTATTTATAACTTTGTTCTTTCTCAATTAGAATGGTCAAAGGCACGTTCTGAATAATTCTTTACAAATTGATGATAAAAACTAGATAATCCTAAAAAACAATTGATTTCATCAGCACCTTTGGAATAGGCCAATATTTAATTTCCTTTATTTTAGTAGGGTTCAGTGAAATACCCTTTTAAGAGATGACATTGCCTAAATAAGATACTTCTGATTTAAAGAATTCATATTTTCTAAGTTTGACATATAGCTTATATTTTCGCAAGGTCTCTAGTAACATCCTAAGATGTTGTTCATATTCTTTTTCATTTTTTGAGTACATTAAGATATCATCTAAAAAATGATCACAAAAATCTCCAACAATGAACAAAAAAATCATGCATCAAGTTCATAAAAGTTATAGGTGAGTTAGTTAAGCCAACATGCATTACTACAAATTCATAATGGTCATATTGTGTTCAAAAAGTAGTTTAACAATGCTAGATTCTTTAATATGAATTTGATGTATCCTGATCGTAGATCAATTTTGGAAAAAATATTTGGTACCATGTAATTGATCTAAAATATCATCAATTTGAGGTGAGGGGTACTTATTATTTATGTTTAATTTATTAAGTTGTTGGTAGTCTATGCATAACCTCATGGTGTCATCTTAATTTTGACAAATAATATCGGTGCACCCCACGAAGAGACACTTGGTCTAATTTTTCCTTCCTTAGTAGTTATGTTAATTGAACTTTTAGTTTTGTTAATTCAAGGATAGATTGATGATAGGGAGATCTAGAGATAGGTTTTGTGCTGGAAACTAAATCAATTTTATGTTCTATGGATCTCTTAAGGGGTAAACTATCTAATTCCTCAGGGAAAACATCTTTGAATTCTTGTGCTACAAGTTTGATGTTGATGTCTAGTTTAAATTTATCGCCTATTTGGAAAAACATAGCACACAACATTTTGTAATTTTTTCTAGCACTATGCTTGATTTGCATGGTTGGAATAGTTTTAATGTGAAGAGGTCTTTTCTCCACTATTAAATGTGACATGTCCCCATGTTAGAGTTTAATATAATTTTTTTAATTTTCACAACCAAGAAATGAATCATTTTTCTTTGACCAACTCATACCTAGAATAGCATCATACTTTCCAAGATTCAGTATATGGAATTGATCATGTGTTACACAATTATCTAACTCAAATTCTAAGTTTTCAATAATTGCACTAGTTTATTTAACTATCCTACCATTATCCATTTCAACACTTAAAGGTTCAATTAACTTAGATTGAATTTTTAATTTAGAGATAACTTTAGGAGAAATAAAATTATGACTACTACCAAAATCAATAAGAAAAATGATAGGGTGGCCATGTTTGAAGCCTTTGATTTGAATTAGGGAAGGTTGGAAATGTACAATTGTACTTGTATCGATGACTACATAAATTTTCAAGTAAGGTTGTGAAGTAGTAGTAGTTGTGTCATTATTTTTTGTCTATGTTGTTATCGTCTATGAGGACAATATCGTCGATAATGGTTCTCGCCACAAACCCAAAATTATATTTTAGGAGGTGTAGGTTTATAAGTTAATTGCGATTAATCATCTTGGTGGATCGACAATGAAAATTCTTTTGATTGGATTTGTTTAGCTTTATTTTATGTTTTTCCCTTATCTTCTTTATAACTTGATTATGTGTTTTAATTTTTTCTACAATTTGAACTACTTCATCTACTGATACTAGCTTACTGCACCACACATTAGCTTGGTATTCATGCCTTAAACCATTCATGAATCAAACTACTTAGTTGTGTCCTTTAATGAATGGTACAAAACATTTAAGCCTTTCAAAATTTTGTTTGTATTCATTTACTGATTGGATTATTTGTTTTAATTCAAAGAATTTATTCCTCTTTTCTTGTATAAAATAGTATGAAAGGTATTTTTTTTGAAATAATTATTTGAATTGTGACCACTTTACTTTGTTGGATTTTAGTTTCAGGAATTGGATAGTATATTGCCACCAATTCAAGACACTTTTTTAATTGATAAGTGGTAATTCTTCTTCTACCATAGCCACCATTTCGCTTCTTCTCCAATACTAGTATTGCCACTATACTCCAGTAACTTAATCTTTCAAGAAAATTTGTCTAATTCCTTTTGTGTTTGTTTGCAGTTGTTAACTAGAGGATTTTGATTTAGAAATGTGAGAAGTACTATAACTAGAATTTGAGTCTTCTCATATGACGCTAGTTGTTTATTAGTACTTTTTTATTTTCTTTTGTTCTTTTTCTTACCTGAATGCCTAGTTGATTTTAATTTTTCTTGCTCTCTGATAATTCTACATTGTTAAGTCTTTTCTATCCTAGAGCTTCTTGCTTAAGTTGTTGTACTTGAGCAGCTAATTTTGTGACTTCCTAGATTAATTCTTGGTTGTTTTTTTCTAAATCCTCACAATACTTTTGGTTGTTTTCGGATATCATAGTGATAGGTCAAACTATTTACACAAAAAAAAAAAAAAATCTCGATTGCTTAAAGTGTTATCCTTACAAGTATAAGGTGAAACTTTACTAATTTGTTTTTACACTTTTTTCAAATAGAATTCCTTATAGTAGAAGAATACCCCTATTACAACATACCAAATGATAAGGCAATTGGTCTATAATGAGTAATTAACAACCCCTTTGAGTTCAAGCATAGTTATGTCATCTTTTACTAGGGTAATGGATCAAACATTTTTTTATAAGCCTTCACAAGGTTTTTGTACTATTATATTATGTAGCACAATTCTATCATTGAGTTGTAATTATTTTGATATTCATCTTGTTTAGATATGTATATTTTGGATTTAAATAGACTATTGTGATTTTGATAGACTAATAGATTTAAGATGCCCAATGATATTTTGTCCTTTAAAAAGATAACTCCTATTTTAGAAGTATTGAATCCCTTAACATTATGAATACTCAGACTTACTCAAAGAAATGTGCTAATCATAGTCACAATACCCTTGCCAAGTAGTCAAGCACTTCTTGGTTTCCCCTACTAATACGCTAAAGGGACATAAGCAGAGTCAAATTCCTATAAACTTTCTAAGTGCCTATGAAGTTGACATCAGTATCTAAAACTTTCTACTCTCTAAACTTAGAGGATTGAGCACACATTTCTAAACTATTTGTTGGGTTTTTTGCTGAGTTGATTTTGAGTGTTGAGACAACTCTTATTCTTCAAGCTTGTTGAGTCTCTATTGGATGAAGAATTATGTAGTTATGTTGATTTCAATCCCAGCTAAATGTTTTAATTCTTTTAATTTTTATTTTGTAGTCACATTTTCAACTTAGAGACACATGGCAATTTTAGGAATGATAGACAATTTTAATAAACACAAACATTTTTAATTCAAATATGCAAGACTTTCATACATATAATGTGTAGTATTGATAATTATATGTGATGGCTTGCATAATACCATCCCTTGAAAGGATAAAACCATGATTTAAAGTAGTTTGAGGAGGCCTTAATAGAAACAAATAATTTTTAAGTCCCCTAAAATCCACTACAAGAGTTTCTCTCCAATCCCCTAAACTCCTTATAAATTTTTAATATCCTTTATAATATTTAAGTCCCCTAAAATCCTTATAAAATTTTAAGTCCCCTAAAATCCACTACAAGAGTTTCTCTCCAATCCCCTAAAATACTTATAAATTTTAAAAATCCTTTTTAAAATTCATGAGTGTCAGGGGAATGTACATGTAGAGGATGGTGATGCTTTTCAGAAAACCTTTATAGGCGTGGTAATAATTATTATTAACAATATTTCCACCCACTATAAAATTTTATACTTTCAATACAAAAGAGCCGTGGAGAAATCTCAAACTATTTGTATCTTTGTTTAATCAAATGTTAAGTCAAGTAAACCTAATCTAATCTAATTTTTATGTATTTTCTTTTTCTAGTATAGATGCATCCAATTAGATTTTTGAATGAGTTAAAAGAGTGTTATTCTCTCTATAGAGTGAATATTAAATCTAAATTAATTTTCTTGAAATTAATTTATGAATAGAATAATCCAAGGGGTAAAATCTTTAATTCTTAAATAAAAGATGAATATTTTATAGGAAATCTAAAATTGGTAATTCTTTATGATCGATTATTAAAATTTGATTCACTTCAATTAATTAATCAATTTTTTTTGAAAAAAGGTAATTGCACATATTTTCACATTTAATCTTTTGAGAATAATATTTGAATAGTCAAAATTTTTAATTGATATGTAGATAACAAATTAAATAATTAAATTAAGTTATTACAGTTTTTAATTTAGTATATATATTTTTTCTAGAAAAGAAGTGCAACAAAATAATATTAAATATTATGATGTGTATATGCTCTGATACCAAATGTTATCTCACTATTTTTTAATATAATTATGTAGCAAATAAAATGTAATATTCAGAGTTTAAACACAACAATTTTATAATTCCATAAAAAACATATAGTGATTTAAAATTTATTAAATTTAAATTAATAGTGAATAAATCAAAAATACAATTTAGAGTGTGCAATAATAGATTTGTATCTCCAATAAATTATTAACCAAAACAAGCAAATAATTTTCTTTATTTGAATGTGTAAAAAACCACAAATTGCCTAGAATGGATCCCTAGTTCAACCTCTTCCATTTGTCATGAGTAGTCTAGGAAGAACAAAGTGTACTATGATGCTCTACACAAGTATTGGCTCAACAAATCAAGGCTTAACACAAGTGAAAATACCCAAGCTCTGGCTAGGACAATCTCGAGTGTACTTTGCACCCTAGGTTGGACACACTTTGTGTGCCTCCTTCTCTAATGTTCATAGCCTACTAACTTGGATTCCTATTCTTGTAATTTCTCAATCAATTCCTTTTCCTTTTTCCTCTTCCTCCCTTCCCATAAGTTAGTTTTCATAGGTTTAATACAATATTAAAGGGTGGTTCCAACTATCACACCTCCAAAATAAATTACACTACAATAATCATCCCATACAAACTTTAATATTTGTTTTATTATAATTATTTATTTTTTAATCATTCTCTTTGTTTACTTTTTTCCATTGGGAGAAATCCCATAATATACCAACTCTAGACTCTGATAAGTATACACACAAAATTAAAATCCAACTTATGGAAAGAAGCACAATTAAAAATAATTAAAACCAACTATAAGTAGAAAAACAAACAAAAAAAACTAGAAAATAGGAGATTCCTATTTTTCCTTAAGCAAAATGGGTATGTGTGTTCAAGGCACAAAAAACCCTTTTGGAAAATGAAATCGATGAGAAAAGAGAGCACCAAGTATGTATTATTATATTCAACACACTTCTCTCCTCAATCCAATATTTATGAACACACAACTTCTCATCTCATGCTTACAAACCACTACCCCAAGGCTCTAATTTATAGCCAAAAATAATACAAGAAAGCATAAACTACTTCCAATACAATGGACTCATACAATGAGTCAAGTATTCTACATGCAAGAGATACCTCATGGCTTGTGTCAAAGAATTACAAGCATCTTTCTAGAAGCTTCAAGACTTTTCTCATGAACAAGTGGGTATCCAAATTTACTAGAGGATGAAAATAACTCAAGTAGAAGATACAATAATATATATCTAAGTCCAAAAAAGGCTACAAACTTCTTACACATTAAAAAATATGCTTTCTTATACCTCTTACAATTCCATATATTCTTTTTACACCTCTTACAATACTATAAATAGTTGGATTTCCTTTCACTCTATGCCTAGTTTCTAATGGTGCTATTATAAGTCAAATTAACTTCCTCTGCTCAATGCCACCTTGCAAAGGATGTTCTAATTGTTTAGAGAAATAATATTTAATTAAACAATATATTTTTGGACTTATGTGGGACATAAAAGTTCCCCTTCCAATATTTTTGAAGTCACATGAAATTATAAACAACTATTAAAATTAAGGTACATAATCCTAAGATTACAAAGTAATATTACAAATTGTAACAAAGAGTACTAGTGATCATCCAATGCTCATGTTTTATGGGAACTCTCTCCATAGAGCTAAACATTATAGAAAATTTCACAAATTTTATCTCTCTATGTTGGACTCTTCAACATTAGACCCCTATGTGCATTCAAGTGATAAATTGGTTGAGGAAATTGTAGATTGAAGAAGTACAAAAGTGTTTGGGGTTAGATGGATGAGAATAAAATGAATGTGTCTATTGGTTGTATGTTTCCCTCCTTTTGCTATGTTTAATGCTAACTCTTGGCATGTTAATATTTTATGATTTGTGTATGACATAATCATATTTTTTTAGTAAGTCTTCTTACTTAGTGTTAAGTGGTTTTTGATATTTTAATGTATATATGTGTTTGGTTGATAATATTTTTTATGTGATTATAATCTTAACTCTATATATTATATATAAGGTGTTTAGCCATTATCTTTATGTAACAATTCCTTAAAATTCAAGGATAAAAACTTATAATAACTTAATCTAAAAAATATTATATAACTTTTTAAAAAAAAGAGGGGTAAAAATTTATTGAATCAGAGAAAATGATACAAAGTAGAAGAAATCAAGAGACCCACAACACGTCAAAAACACCAATCCAATCATTTCCTTCTAGCTACCCCCAAGAAAACTCTCATGTCTTTCATAATTAAGTGCACCAACTATTGAGAAAATTCATCTAAAAGGTTATCCCAGTCATCCACATGCCATATTTCCATCTGCTCAGAAGCCCTCTTTGCTAAACAATCAACTGCCTTATTCCATTTTGGGGGGATATGGCAGAAAATGACCAACTCCATCGAATCACTAATAAAATAAATTTGTTTGGCCATCAAAGCTAATTGCCAATTAACATCATCCCACTACCTCCTATTCAACATCTTAGTCACAATTTATGAGTCTGAATCACAGATAACTCTTTTCCAGCCAAGGGTACATGCCTGCTTGAGAGCAACCAAAATGGCCAACACCTCCATAAAGTTGTTAGTCTATTGGTCTCTATATGTTGAAAAGAACACCACAACTCTAGAGCTATCTCTTCCAATTCCTCTGATCCTAGTGGGTTTAGTATTACCTCTAGAAGATATGTTTGTGTTGATTTTCAGTATCCCCTAAGGAGGGGGAGACCAACCAACACCTCTGAAGATATTCCCTCTAGCCAACCACCCCATCTTAGGCCTAGAACCACTTCCACCCCCATCAATAAGGCCCAAAGTTTGAACTAAATAAAAATCTCCAAGATCCACCGAAACAAATAAATCACACTTTTCCATGTAATAGTCTCCTTAAGAGTACCAATAACTCTTGTCCATAGTTGATGAACCTGCAAAAACTTGGCTTGAAAAATTCAATGGTTTCTTTCAAGCCAATTTTTCCAGACAATAGAGCTGGGACCAATTTTTGAAGTGGTTTGGAGAAAGGGAGTATTAGTAGGTGGATTCCCCAACTGGACTCAGACTTCAGTCAAAGAAAAGACATGAAAAAAAGCTTGGTTCCAAACTCCCCACCAGGAATACCAAATCTCCCTAGCAAAAGGAAACTGAAAAAATAAATGTAGGGAATGCTCTTCACTTTTGGAGCACATAACACACATGAAAGGACCCTAGAAACCCCTCTTCCATAAATTTTCCCAAGTGAGGCACTTATTTTGCACAACAAGCCAGGAGAAAAAATTGCATTTAGGCCAAGAGAACTTATTCCAAACCTATTTCCACCAAGGATCGCTGACACTCCCAAAAATCTTCCTGTCCAACTCCTAATATCTGGAGGCAACCAATTTTTTTTCTTTCGAGTCCAAACGCCAAGCTAAAACATTAGACCCCAAGAAAGAATTGTAGACTCTACCAACAAAAATATTATCCAACTCATTGTGGTCCTCCAACGAACCCCTAGGGGGCCTCTCATGAGGATCTTTCCATTTGAATATAGTAACTTGGTCGAGAACTTGAGGAGACTTGAAATCAGCCACATGACTCTAACCAACATCAAGAAAAATATTAAATAGACTGAAAATGAGGGTACATTGCCATAATAGGGGGATGTCCATCCCAAGAATCAAACTAGAAAAATTCCTTAGATCCCCTACTGTAGATCCAAAATAATCCTTGCTTAATGAGCTTAGCTCCCCTCTTAAGGGTTCCCTAGATCGTAGAGCGGGCTTCCCTAGGAGGTTAAATCTTGACACATCAACACACTCCACCCCACCCAGATACTTAGCCATGAGGATCTCAGCCCAATTTTGGTGTTGGATAGTACACCACCTCCAATATAGCTTTGCCACCAACACCTGCCCATTAAGCCCAACCTATCTTAGCCCAAGTCCACCCATCTTCTTCAACCTATAGATAGAAGCCCATTTGACCAAACTCCACTTCCTTGAGAGAAAATTGCCCACCCATGAGAATTGACGAGAAAGGATTTCAAATTCTTTAATGAAACTTGAAGGAATTGAGAGAACAAAGAATTTGTATATAGGGAGTGGGTGATCCCATAATACTAGTTTACAATTTTTGGCCAAACTGGACACTAAACTGATTTTTTCTAACTAAATCTTCACTTTCAAGCACCTATAGCGGCTAAACCGTGAGGAATTTGAAGATGATGAAAACTAGTGATTTGTGACATTTTGTCTATAGATTCTAAATATATTTTTTTCAAAAATTTTGGAATCAGATTGCACTTCTTTTTCCATCTCCTTCAAAAACTAGTTTTTTTCAATAAACACCATTTTTAAGGAGTGACACTCACTATATAACAAATAACTTTTTTCCATGAAGGATAAATTTTAATTTTTTTGAATTTAGATTTGTAACTACCATATCTAGTGCTTCCAATTGGTTTCATAGTGTTTTATTGAATATTTTTTCCTTAATCAAGTTTTGAAGTCAAACCAATTACAATTCAAAAATAGGTAGACTATACAACACATAACTTTTTTTGTATGTATCAATTTTTTATTTTTTTTTGTTGGATCAAGGACTTCAATATCTAGTGCAATCATATTTTTCAAAAAAATAAATTTATAATCTTCTATTTTTCCACATGTGTAGAACATAGAGCTTGATTTTTGATGAAAAATCTACATTCACAAGAAATAAAAAATAAATATAATAATTAAATTAAATTTATTTAAAATTATACTTGGGAAGCTTATAATAAGGAATACATACTTACAAAAAATAAATTTTAAATGAATTCATTTGATCCCCCAAAAGGTAAATCAAAAGTGGTTTTTAATCAACATTTTGATAGGTGTAAAGGAGACTTTGTTATAGGTATGGTTTAAAACTAGTAGGGTTCTATCCAAGGGGGTTTAATCTAAGGTAGTTTGATCAAACCATATTCAATTGGAATGATTTAAATGGAACTTCTTAAGGCTTAAATCATTATATTTTCTAAAAATATGTGATTTCAGCAAAAATCAGAATCTCCTAGAAATTATAAACCAGCTTTGTGGGATCACCCGAGTGTTTGCACCACAGACTTCAAGAGAGTAACCCTACCTGCTCTAGATAGCCACCAAAAAGTACAATGGTTGACCCTCTTGTGAAACTTATCAATAAAATCTTTCTAGAATGCCATAGGAAGAGAGCCCATCGATAGGGGGATACCATGGTAAACAAAGGGAAGCAAACCAATCTGAAAAAATGGAGAATCTGAGCTATTCTCCTTTGGATAAGCTTCAAAGTGTTAAAGAAAAATATAAATGACTTACTCAATAATTTTTTGTCCTAACACATCCAAATAAATATCAAAATTCTTTCAAAAATTGATATCCTTCGCAACTCTGTCCAAGCCCATCAAAGCGTGTCATCAATAAACTGAAGGTGAGAATGGGGAGGGAGAGTATTACCCCAACTCCAACCCTAAATCAATCCTTTTCAGACATGAGATTTAATGAATCTCCCTAATCCCTCAGCCATTAAAATCAATACATAAGGGGATAGGGGGTCCCCTTGTTGAAGCCCCCTAGATGCACCAAATAACTCAGAAGGCTCACCATTGTCAAGAACCAAAAAGGATGTAGATGAGACACAACTCATTACCCACTCGATCCATTCGCTAAAAAACCCAAAAGCATGAAACATATTATGAAGGAATGCCAATTTAGCATAGTCATAAGCTTTGGCCTTGTCAAGCTTAGTGAACATATCCTTCTCCTTTGAAGCAACCATAGAATGAATAGCTTCAGTAGCGACAACAATACCATCCAAAATCTATCTACCAGTAACAAAGCCTACCTGATCCTTAGAGATCAACTTGCCCAACCATGGCTTGAGATGATCGACAATCAATTTGGTTATAATTTTATACACCACATTGCACAAAGCAATTGGATTAAAGAGGTCCAGAGAGTTGTCTCCTTCCTTTTTTGGGATAAGAGCAAGGAAGGTAGCATTCATCGACTTTAACATTTTTTTGTTATGTTGAGATTCTTGAACTACCTCAAGAAGATCGAACTTGATGATCTCCCAAAAATCTTGATAGAACTCCATAGGAAACCCATCATGACTTAAAGATTTTCCATTCTTCATATGAAACACAATCTTCTTCAACTCACTCAAGACACTAGTTTGATCAAAGAATCCTTTATCTCACCAAACACCAAAGGAGGAATGCACTCCAAAATGAGAGCTTCCTCATTAGCAAGAATGGAGTCTTTGAAGAACAAGGTGGAATAGTATCAAATAACTTCTTTTGAAATCTCACCAAAGGAAGAAAGATGAACCCCCTCAGAAGATCTTAGAGAGGAAATAAGATTACTTTGTCTTCTATCCTTAACAAAGTTGTGGAAAAAAGAAACATGTATATCACCCCCTGAAGCCAATCAATGCGGGATTTTTTCTTCCAAAATATTTCTTCTTGTAACTCCCATTTAGCCAACTCCTTCATTACCATAGCTTCTAGCTTATTGTTTTCCATTATAAGATCATGGTCTTGAATGTGTTGAGAAATATAATCCAAGCGATTTTGAGCTAGCCTTTTTTCTTGAAAGATATTACCAAAGTGTTGCATGTTCCACCATTTAAGCATATATTTAAAAAATTAGAGTCTCTTGGAGAATGAATACATTGCAGTGCCATAAGCCGGTTTCCCCTTTATGCCACCAAACAAGCATAATATAATGCAGTGATGAGTCCTTGAGCCACATTAGCTAAAATCTAAAGGATTGCTTTTGAGGGGAGCTAAAAGATCTTATGGAAAGTTTGATCAGCCAATGGTCAAAGCCTCCCCAGTCTAAGTTCTTTGAATTGGTAGTCCAATTATCACCAACCCAAAAGCTAAACACCAAAAACCTATCCAACCTTTTAGAGATAGTATCTTCCTAACATATCCTATTGTTCCATGTGAAATCACCATTGTTGGGCTTAATATCAACCAAGTTTAAATATGCAACATTATCCCTCAGCTATGCAGCAAAAAGATCCAATCGAGTAGTACCTCCCCTCATCTCCTCCAAAGAAAAGATAATTGAAATCCCTTTCCATAATCCAAGGAAGATAAGGGGATAGGCCACACAAATATCTAAAATGATACCAAAGCATGGAATCACCAAGAAAGTCTATGGGCACATATATATTAGTAAGGAGGATAGTTTCACCAGAATCTAAACTCGAGGTAGCTAGAGACATGGAGTGCTTGCTAGATATCTAGCAAGTAGGAGTTATTCTATGTGGATTCTACATACAAGTAACACCACCTGAACTTCCTTGAGCTCCCACACATTGAAATTGACCTCCCACCCAAATCTTAGAGTCCAAATTTAACACACCTTCAACCATCAACTTCGTCTCCTAGAGAAAGACAATATTAGGAGAATGAGTGTGAATCACATCATGAATATCCTTTTTTCTAGAGATTCTATTCATACCCCTTACATTCCATGAAACAACAATCATTTTTGAAGATGAGAAAAATGAGAATCAATGGTTTTCACTGATCATATTTCCACTAACATCTCACCAATCATTTTCACCTTTTCCAGATCCTTCTTCTAGCCTACATTAGGGGGCTTCTTTGAAGCCCCCTTTTTAAGGATCTTCGACTATAGGCGCAAGGCTGGTGAACTTTCATTGATTTTCCTAGAGTTAGCAACCTCCCCTTATAGTAGGACCTGAACTAGGCAAAACATCCTCATCTTTCTCCTCTAAAAGATTACCACCCCCTAACATCCCAAAGTCGAAAGGGGGTAAATGAGTATCCATCTGAGCCTCCTGACCTCCAAGCTGAGAAGAGATGAAATTAGCCTCTACATGAGTAACTGAAGGAGTCCCATCCAAAGGACCCTCCATCATCTGCATTCCTATAGGAAACCCTTCCTCCTGAATCAAATCATCCAGCACGTCAAATATATTGTAGGTCTCATCTTCCTATCTACCTCGAAGGGTTCTCTTTTGACCTTTTCCTCTATTGCGGGTCTTTATTGGAACAAATCCCTCCTTATCAACCATCACCCTCGACATTGGAGCTTTCCCTTTATACCCCTTAGGCTCAGGATTAGCAGGGTAGTACCTATACCTTTTGCATGGATGATTCTAGGACATTTCCACTGCAAGTGACCATACTCATGGCATATCTAACATAAAAAAGTTAGAGCCTCATAGTCAAACTATTGAGTCCAAGAGGAATATCCTATATAGATTTCCACAAAGTCTGACATCAGATTATTCAAGTCAAGTTCAACACAAACACGAGTTAAGTAAATTACCTTTTTATTTGAATAGTGTTTGTTGAGGAGGCCTAATGGGCTTCCAAAGCAAAAGAGCAACCATATATGCAATACATCACTTCTCCAAAACTCTAGGGGAAAACACGAGAGACACACCCAAACATGGATACTAGAGGGGAGCTCTTCCATAGAGTTGAATCCCACATGCCAAGGTTTAATAAAAAGGCCCTCTTGATTTTAGAAGTATGGTCCTCCTTCGAAACCCATATTCCTATTTGACAAACAGGAAAATTCCACCATGAAGAAATTATTTCCCCCTAACATAATATCTATATCACCCCCAGGAAGTTTGGTTAGATAACCAAGACTAGGAAATCTTGAGATCTCTCCAAGCATCCGTTCACCTTTTGCATTTTGAGAACACCATTCTTTGATGAACCCTCGCCAGGTTTAACCATATTCAGGTGATTCAAACCTCCTCTAAGAAGAGAAGAGACAAGATCCAACTGGCCTAAGGTCTCACAAAGCATTATGTATGGAAGAAACTACTCGCCCTCACATGCACTGCAAGACCCCTGGGGAAACCAAAGATCAAGACAAAACCACTAAAGACTACCCAAGAATCAACAACAATTTGTAAAGGAATAAACCAACACCCTACCCACTACATGTGATCTACACATAGCACCGAGGAATAAAGGAAAGCAAAGAATGTTTGAAAAATTATGTAGCCCACCCCATCTACAACCTTGCACACAGGAAAAAGCCCCCCTCATGCAACAAAGAATGTTGCACACCCAACTTAGACCATGTCGCTAGGGTGTAGAAACCATAGCCCACATCCAAGTGCCTACACAACCTTAAATCATCTTATGTAAGAATTCAATTAAAATATAAAGCTGAAAATAAATAAATATTCAAAACACAAATTGACTTGAAAAGATATTATGTAATAAAAATTATTTATTAAAATTTATAAAATACTTAACTTTCAATACAATACATATATAGATTTTCTTAATCAATCTAAAAAAAATTTAAAACCTTAATATAAAATCATCAATACTAATATTAATGAACATAAATAAATATGAATTATAATACATCTAACAATTTATTTATTTTAATAATATAAAAAATTAAAAATAATCTTTACTAGTAAATTTTTGAAACCTAAACAAAACATATTACATTATGAACTTAATGGAATTAACTAACCACTTTGTGTTATTTTTTATTAAAAATATATTAATTAAAATGTGTAATCATAACCTTAAAAAGTATATGATGCAAATAAAAATAAACTATTTTTAAATTCCCTTGTAAAAAATAAAAGTTGAAAACATACACCTAAAACAAGATTAGCCATCCATTGAAGTCACTATAAAAAAATAAACAAAGATGTGAAAGTTGATGACAAACGAATGTTAGAAATGAAGTCTTCTCATTAGAAAAGGACTTTCAAAGCTAACTTTGTTTTCACAATCCTACTTTATTCAAAACAAATCTTGCATTCTTCTCATTAGAAAAGGACTTTCAATACTAACTTTGTTTTCACAATCCTACTTTATTCAAAACAAATCTTGCACTCTTCTTAGTACATTTCACATTTATTGGCATTCAATGTGCTTTGTTGCCACTCATTTATGCTTTTTTGGCTTTATTATACATTATTTTGTCTTATAAATTTACATAGTAAGTTGGGCAAATAAATGTAAGTAATTGAATATTAATGAATGATAAATTATATAATAGTATGTTATTTTAGAAAATGTAAATATAATAATTAGGATATCTAATTTTACAATGAAAGAATGAGTGTTTTTGGAAAATATTTTGATCTAACATTGTTGTATATTAAAAAATAATGTATTTTTATTAGTAAAATATTTCGATGATTATGTTTTATTAGAGAGAAAGTTTATTGATCTATGATAAGTTATAGCAACCAAAAATTAATCTTCTTAGTTTAAAATTTTCTCTATACATAATAATGCTATTCTCTTTTTCTTAATTGATAAACAAGTATGTACTTTACTCTTCCTAAAGATCTTGAGGTTTGTGGTATTTAGAAACACCTTTAAAAATCATTGTTTTGTCCTAAGGAGACAAGTTCTCCTAGACCAACCCTTGGAAACTAGACAAAGATTAAAGACAATAATCAAGCACCCTATTTTGTATATTTGTTACTCCTTTTTAATATATCAAATTAAAACGCATTGATATTAATTGCTTCTAATGCTCTAGGATAAACAATTTTCTTTATTTTCCATGGATGTTTAGAATGAATATAAAAAACTAGCATATAAAATTAAATTGTACCAAACATCCGTGAGGTTGGTTGACCAAATTTTGATTTTGAATTTTAGAAAAGAAGATTTCATGTCCATGATGATGGGCATGTTGGCTTTCAGTTTTTTATTATGGTTGTTTGTCCTTGATGTCAAAACAGATTTTGGTGGTGTAGACAGTTGGTTTGGTACATATTGATTGACTTGGGTATTACATCATTTTTGGTCATTCATGTCTTGATACTTGGTGCATTTGATTATCATTGTATTGGTTACATGGCATATTCAGATGGTTTCACTTGGTATTGGTATTCAGTTGGTTTAGTGGACAACATTTTTCTTACATTCAGATTTGACGTATTTGTGTTACTGATGTTTTGACTACATGTGCAGATGAAAGGTTTCCATGTTGTTCACAGGTTCATGGTGTTGTCTATTTGGTTTAGAGTATATTTCATATAGGTTCTTTAGCTTTGGTATCTCAGATAATCTTTCAGTGGCTTTGATTTTGGTATTCATGTTCATGATGATTCAAGTTTTTCATGTTGATTATTCATGTGACTTCTGGTTTAGATTTATGAATGCTATTCATTTGCATATGGTTATGACTATATTGGACTGATAGTGTTGATAAGGCTCGGTACAGGTTATTCAGATGGTGTTCATTGTGACAAGGCATGCATTAGCTTCTATGATAAATGATATTGTTATCTTGACAGGACTCAGGTTGATCATGGAACAATTGGTTTCATTTTGACAGGACACAGTGAGTGACATATATGGAGTCTTCATCCAGTTCATATGGTTCAGATTGACTTGATTTCATAATCAGCTTCTAAAGGTGATCATTTTTTACCATAGTGTTGATTTCATGTGACTTTGTAAAAGTCACCTCTATGGCTTGAAGGTAATATTTATGGCAATATTATAATATTGTTTTGGGCATTATTTTGGCTAACTTGCTTTGGTAAATGAATTTGAATAAAGTCATATTTAAATCAGACTCCTCAATTTCTAAAATAATATGTCTTTGATCATGTTGATAAAAGGCTTTTGACCTTGTGAAGAGGGAAATTTAAAATGACATGGATGTCATTATACTTCATTATTTTTGTCAGCTATACTATGCACTTTATTCATATTAAAAATCGAGCTTATATGCAAGGTGACATTGACTTATTTTAGGGAGTTGATATGTTTATTGGCACTTTAATTCATATCAGGTTCATTGAGTTTGCATGGAAACATTTTATTGTTTTCAAAGTGTATTTCATATAGCACTTAAGCCAACTATAGCATATTGCATTAGGCTTGGTTTATTTATTTGGTATTGACTTGGACGGTCAGTTCTTATGGACTGTCGACATTTACATCATTGTTTATATTAGGTTCACTTGATTTATTGGCATCACGGTGGACAATCAATTGGGATTTAATAGTGTTTCAATGCTACTGTTGGCATGTGGATAGTATAAGTAGTATGACATAGCATTCGATGTTACTATCATAGTGTCGATGGTATTTGTTAATCACATGGTTTTATCTTGCCGGACTTGAAAACTTGTTATATTTGGCAAAGGAAAATAGGGCAGAGTTATTGCTCAAATGAAACTCTAGCCGCCATTGTTCACTCTGCGTTGAAGCCTATGAAAACAAGGAGAAGATAATACAACAGTTGTTGACTCCGTCAAGCTGCAACAAGAGGTCTCGAACAGGTTCGAGATAGTTTGTTGTTGAGATTTTGATGGCTTACAAAGACGTAGAATCTTTACATGATGAAAACAGTTTTCATTCTTTTCTTCTTTAGTTGGAAAAGATAGCTCAAAAGAAAAATAAAAATAAAAGAACTCTACATATAGCTAACAAGAAGGAAGATGAAAAACAGTTAAGGGTTTCACAGTTATTGGTTATTCGACATACAATTTTTGTTTCTTCGACATATAGAACTTTTTGTTTCTTAACTGTATTCATTTGTTGTATAAATTCATGGCTTTAAGCCATTGTTTGGATGGGAGTAGAGAGAATTTGTATCGCTGAGAATGAGAGTTCTTGAGAACATAACATATTGTTATTATAGTGATATCATTTGTATTTGAAATGGGTAAAGAGAGAGTTTAAAAGGTTTACATCTTTGATTTGATTACAAAGATTTTAGTGGGCATTATTGAAAATTATGTATTATTTTTGAAACTTTGAAAATAGAGGAGTTGGTGCTCCTGTGAAATTGGTGCTTCTAACTTGAAGTGGGTGCTTCAGTTTGTACATGGAGTTGGTGCTTCACATTACTATTGAGTTGGTGCTCTGAAAGTATTGTAAACACTTTGGGATTAAGCCTGCAAGGCATTTTGGAGTGGTTTTTCTTCCCTGAAAGGGTTTTCCACTCGACAAAATTTTGTGTCTCTCTTTTGTGTGATTTGTGCTTATAATTTTCATTTTGTCATTTGTCAAATTTAGTTTGTCAATGCTCTGATTCTTAAAATGTTCAAGTTGGTCATTTAAATCAAGTTGTGAAAATTTGTTGCAATAGACATATGCATTTTATGTTCAATTCTTAAATGGTTCAAAGTCTATTAATTGAAATCTGCAAATTGTGAATGTTCATAAATTGTCAAAACAAAGTTGCATATAGTTCATTCAAATTTTCCATTGTATCAAAAGTCTAAAGTTAAGATTTGTGCATTCAAGTTTTAAAATTACTTCACTCTGATTCACCCTCCCCTCTCAGAGTGAATCCACTTCCAACAAGGCCATCTTTATAATTGTGGAAATTTCCCAATGTGAGCAAACATTTACATCCAAGTGGCTAGCAAATAAATGGAGGTAACTGCATATAACAACGTAATAAGTAGATGAATAAGGAGAATGTATAGAAATGTGTGTGTATAAGGATATGGTAAGACTCAATGTATAGTAACAGTTTATATATATATAAATAAAAGTCTAGGGGAATGAACCCAATTTCGCACAAAATTGTGTCACTTCTTGTTATGTACATGTATCAAGAAATTTATTTAAAATGAATATAAAAATTAAATAGAAAATGAAATGGATAAATCAATTTCACCATAAAAATTATCTATTTAATTTATTTTCATAATAATTTTTTTCTCTTAAACATAGTAATATTTTTCACAATTAATAAATTATTAGTTTTTTATTGATAAACATCAAAATTTTTAGCTTGACTTGAGCCAAGTGAGGCCACAAATAGGGGACCTTGTTCCTACCATGAATTCATTACATCAATGTGAATATTTTAATCCCACAAGTTCAGTAGCCCAATAGGGGCACAAAGCTCACAAGCATACCAACCTGCCAAGGGTTAGGAGTATGAAGACATGGGCATGAATGCCAATAACTTCAACATGAAGGTTCAAACCTAAAAACACACTAGATTAGTGAGGATACAATATCTGTTGGATCTCAATTGTGTTTATGGTTTGTCCTTCATGACAAAATCACTTTCAGTTGTTGAATGTCTCAAATTGCATCTTTATGCTTTATTATTGTACTTCTTTGATGACATTGGCATTGATTTACATTCAGACGTTTCAGTTCGATTTTGGCATTGGTTTACATTTAGATGGTTTCAGTTGTTTTTGATATTCTTCACTTATTCAGTGTGCCTTCATAGTTGATTTAGTTTGTTGTTTACCGATGCCTCGAGTTCCATGTGCAAACAGATGGCATTCACTATTTATGCTTTCAGGTGTTTGTGATGTTCAATTCAATATGAAGGTTCTTCAATTGAAGGTGATTTGACTTTGGTGAGTTGGTTTTGATAAATGACTTTGATTTAAGTCATATGATGACTCTATTGCACAAGCTTTGATCGACATCTAAAGGTATCTTGTCTCATATTTTGCTTCATTCAAAATTATCTCTCTTGCAACGATTTCAGACCTTATTGAATTTGAAAATGACTTTGGTTAAATTCATCGACAACTATCATACATTTATTTTGGAGATCATGTAGTCGACATCTTGAGAATAGTTGTCTAAATGATGGGTTACTTGGCGAGTCAACTCTTAGCATGTTATACTTGATGGTTATAAAGTGGTCGGCATTTTCTTTGGACAGTTAATTAAATTAGTTTTGAAGTTGATTATTATTATGTTTCTTGACTTTGAGTGGACTTCAAATCACATTTCATTTCAACAAAGTCATCAAATGGTTGTGAAAGCAAGTTAGGGCAAAGTGTGTGTTTTTTCTTTGTGCTATCATTTTGGCTAGGTATGGAACCCTAGCCACCGCCATGTAAGATTGGTTCTTTGATTTCATTGCTACTCTTTACTCTACAACTGGTTGTAACAATTGTAATAGGTTACTAGAATAATGTGGATACTTTGCTTGGTGCATTTTTGGCTGGAAGTTCTATTGAGGCTGAAAAGAAAATGTAGGAGCTACAAATTTTGATTGGTATTTATTTGATCTTCTTGATGCACAAACAGGTATCATTATTTGGTGTTTATATTTTGCAAATGTCGGTCCTTGGGCGTAATTGGTTTTTGGATAATTCTTTGTGGCTGAAGATTTTTTTGCATGATATGGGTTCAGTTACACTTTCTCCTTTATCAGATTTATGTCAATGCTATTTTGTCTCACTCATATCAATGATTATTGTGTTCATTTTTGAAATGAAACAGTTACATTTCTTGAAAGAGTATTTGCATTACCTCAAACTTTCATTGATGGCTCTTAAATGCAGAATATTCTTTTTGCATTGAGGGTTTATGTTTTTCAGTTGATGGGCAGTCGTGGTTTTGAAAAAAATGTGCCAGTTGCAATTTGAAATCACTTGATTCATTGCAAAAATTATTGTTTCATCATGTGGGTATTCAGATTTAAGGGTTTCAGCTTATGGGTATTCTAAAATTAGTTTCAAATGGTCTTTTTTATAAAGATTTCTACACTTGATCTGGGTTTTTGTTAATACACTTGCAGTTTTGAAAAAGAGTTGTGATATATCCTTGACAAAGTTTTATTACAGCCTGGTGTTTAGGTGTTACAAATGATTATTCACTGGCACATATTCTAAAAACAACAAGGGGGTTTCAGATTCCTTTGAACAATGCATTCTTTGAAGACTTTTTGACAGACATACTTGAAAACATATATAAATACAGTGTTGTGAACACTGTGAGATTTTCTAGTTTTATGATTCTGAGATATTGTACTGGCTGTATCAAGAAATGTATTGAAAAACTCTGTAGTAAAAATTTGAAAAACAAAGATGCAGAGATATATTGTAATTCTTCTCTATGTAATATTTTAAGGATTCAACATTTGGATTCTTAGGGTATTAGGTAGATGAGAAAACTGAGTTTTATGAGCTTACTTGAAAACAGACAGATCCTCTGATATTATTATTGTTCTGAAAATAATTTGAGGGGTTGGTGCTCCTTGAAATTGGCATTTCAAAATGAGGGGTTGGTGCTCCTTGAGTTGGTGCTAAGAAATTAGCCTATAAGGTAGTGTTAACAGTGGTTTTTGAAGATTAAGCTAGTAAGGAAGTTTAGGAGTGGTTTTTATACCCCAGGAGGATTTTCCACTCAGAAAAATCTTGTGTTTCTTTGTTCTTTTGTGGTCTCACTGCTTTACTGAGTTGTTACTGCTTTGTTCACTGTTTGGTTATTAATTTTCTCAATTCTATTTATGAATGATTACATTCAACTCATGAATGCATGAATCATTGTAATATTGAGATCAAATCTGAGCTATGATTTTATTTTATGAAAATTGTTTAAATTTGTTAAGACACTAATTCACCCCCCCTCTCAGTGTCATTTTCACTCCAACAATTAGTATCAGAGCATAGGGTCCTATTTGATAGGTCTAAACCACCTAAGATTGATTCTGGTCTTGGAGTTTGTTTAAAATGTCACATGCTCAAGAAGGTACTTCTATAACTAAAGCTCCACTATTTGATGGAACAGATTATGTTTTCTAGAAAATTAGAATGGAAGCATATATGGTTTCAATTGATCTTGATGTTTGGAGCATTGTGTTAAATGGGTACACTGTACCAGCCACAATACCTACAGATGCTGCTGAGAAAAAGAGGTATGAAACTAATGCTAGAGCAAAGCATGCCATCTTGTGTGGCTTAACTAAAGATGTGTTTATTAAAGTCATGCATTGCAAATCTGCTCAAGAAATCTAGGAAAAGCTTGAAACCATATTTCAAGGAAATGAGAAAGTCAAACTATCAAAAATTATTACTCTCAAACATCAGTTTGAGGAAATGAGAATGAAGGATGATGAAAAAGTGGCTGAATACTTCCTAAGAATAGATGAAGTTGTCAATTCTATGAAAGGTTTAGGAGAAGATGTAAAAGAGTTTGATGTGGTTACAAAGGTCATTAGAACCTTACCGACTAAATTTGACTATAAGGTTTCAGCCCTTGAAGAAAATAAACATTTTGATAAGCTTACCTTAGATAGTTTGCAGGGAATTCTTACTGCCTATGAAATGAGAACAAGCAAAAACAATTCAACAGGAAAAGAAATTGCCTTTAACATTGAAAAGAAAGAAAAAGTTAGAGGATAGTGAGTCAGAATTTTCTGATTCTAAAGAATCCCATTTTGTTAGAAAACTTAAAAAGGGATCTGGGAAATATAAGGGAAAACTTCCCTTTAAGTGTTTTAACTGTGGTAAAATAGGCCACTTTGCTGCAAAGTGCCACTATGGTGATCAAAACAGTGACAATGAGAAATCTAAAAAACAGTCTAAGAAGAAGGCCTATAAACCGAAATGAAAATTCAACTTTAAAAAGAAGAGTCTGTTTAGTAAAGATGAAACATACACTGAATCTGAAGATTCTTCTATAGAAGAAGATGAAACATTATTCATGGCTGAAATCACTCAGCAAGAAGATACAAACAACAATGATATTGAAGAAGGTGAAGTAGATCTAGAAGGTGAACTTAAATGTGCTTTAAAAGAGATTATAAAACTCAAAAAGAAAATTCTTGCTCAAGAACAAAATTATGCTCAAGCTCTTGCTCAAGAACAAACTTCAAATCAAGAAATAGTCTCTTTGAAGACTCGGCTTGAAGAAGCCAAGAGAGTTGAGGATTGTCTTCGTGTTGGTATAAGTCATAAAGATCAAGAAATTCAAAGACTTGAACATGAAATTGTTGATCTTAGGAAGACCATTGAAAAGTATGAAAGTACTTTAAAACTAAATGACATGCTTAGAAAGCAAAAAATGAACAAGGATAAAACTGGTATTGGGTTTGAGAAGGGTGAATGTTCTAATAATGATGCAAAGCAAAATGATGTTGTTGTAAACAAAAGTTATGGATCAAATCACCCTGATTCTGATAAGAATTGTGTTCATCCTGCTAAGAATAACCCAACATCATACAACTTCAACCCTTTCTTTTATGGGTATTGTTTTTTCTGCAACAAATTTGGTGATAAAGTGAGCTCTTGTTGGCTTATGAATCCTAGAATACCTAGGTTTGGTCATAAGCAACTCTTTGGTTTTGTTAAATAGGTTAGATGCTTTAAATGCAATACTTTGGGGCACTCTGTCAAGCAGTGCAAAGCTGATATGCAAAATAAACAGCTGAAAACCAAAAAGGTTTGGAAACCTAAGAATACCAAAAACATAGAGCAAACTATGTTATTCCAAACTGCTTTTCATTCCAAGAAAAAAGGCTTATGGGTCCTGGATAGTGGTTGTTCTAACCACATGACTGGTGACAAGGATAAATTCATAAAACTTGAAGATTATGTAGGTGGATATGTGAAGTTTGGTGATAATTTTGGTATACAAATTAAAGGTAGAGGTTCACTTCTTCTAAATGAGGACACTCCTATCTACAATGTGTACTATGTGGAAGGTCTAAAGCACAATCTTCTAAGTGTTAGTCAGATTTGTGATAGTGGTTATCATGTTATGTTCACTTCGTAGGGATGTGAGAATAAAAACAAGCTTGGAAAGGATGTTGTAGCTGGAAGGACTAAAGGAAATGTTTACAATCTTCTTGACACATCAGGTAATGACTATAATCAAGGTATGTGTCTAATGGGCCATGTTGAAAGTTGGTTATGGCATAAAAGATTAGGACACAAATTTTGAAAATCTGGTTAGAATCAGTAAAAACCAGAATGTTAGAGGTTTACTAGTCCTTAATAAACCAGAAAATTATGCGTGCAAAGAATGTTTAAGTGGTAAACAAACTAGATTCAGTTTCAAAACAAAAGAACATTCTTCTTCAAAACCTTTGCAGCTAGTGCATACAAAATTATGTGGGCCAACTAGAACAAGGTCTATTAATGGTGAAAAGTACTTTATGCTATTTGTGGATGATTATACTAGAATGGTATGGGTCACATTTCTTAAGCACAAATCAGAAGCCTTTGAAAGGTTCAAAATCTTTCGTAAAATGGTTGAAAAGGAATCAGATCTGAAACTCAAATGTCTTCAATCTGACAAAGGAGGTGAGTTCACCTCTCAAGAGTTTATTGATTACTGTGAACAACGCAGTATTAAAAGGCAATATGCTACAACTAAAACACCTCAAAAAAATGGGGTAGTTGAACGTAACAACAAAACTGTAAAAGAAATGGCTAGAACAATGCTAGATGAAGCTAAGTTGCCTGATATGTATTGGAAAGAAGTTGTTCATACCGTTGTATACATTTTGAATAGAGTGCAGCTTAGGGTGAAATTTAAACACACTCCTTATGAACTATGGTATGGAAAAACAACTTCTATGAAGTATTTTAAAATTTTTGGAAGCAAGTGTTTTATCAAGAAAGATGATGATAACCTTGGTAGTTTTCAATCAAAGAGTGATGAGGGTATCTTTTTGGGATACTCAACTCACATCAAAGCTTATAAATGTCTTAACAAAAGGCTTAACAAGATTGTTGAAGTTGTTAATGTAAAATTTGATGAAAGACCACATTTAGATGTTGAATCTTTGCAGGATAATGAGGAAGAAGAACTTGAACTTGAAATAATTTCAGAAGGAGCTGAAACCACAAAGCCTAATGCTGAATCAGCAAGTCCTAAAATTGAAGAAGCAAGTCCTGAGAAAGGTGCATCAAAATCTCCTTTGAAAACTCTAGCTAAATATCACCCCAAAGTTCAGATTATTGGGGATAAAAATGCAGGAGTTCAAACTAGAAGAAAGGCTGCAGAATCTGATGAAAAGGCTCAAATAGCTTTTTATTTAATTACTTAGTTTGAGCCTAAATTTTTTAATGAAGCTCTCACAGATTTATGTTGGCTTAATGCTATGCAGGAAGAAATTAATCAAATTGAGAAAAATCAGACTTGGGAGTTAGTCCCAAGACCAGATGACAAGAATGTCATTGGTGGCAAATGGATTTACAGAAATAAGCTTGATGAAAATGGCAATGTTGTTCGAAACAAGGCAAGGTTTGTCTACAAAGGCTATGCTCAACAAGAAGGTATTGATTTTGGTGAGACTTTTGCACTTGTTGCTAGACTTGAATCTATTAGAATATTCTTAGCTTACTTTGTTTTCAAGAACTTCACTGTTTATCAAATGGATGTCAAAATTGCCTTTCTGAATGGTTATTTAGATGAAGAATTATATATAGAACAACCTGAAGGGTTTATCTACAAAAACAAACCTAATCATGTTTACAGGTTGAAAAAGGCCCTATATGGCTTAAAACAAGCACCTAGAGCTTGGTACTCTAGGTTGGATAATCATTTGATTTCTAATGGCTTTGTTAGAGGAGGTGTTGACAACAATCTTTATGTTAAGATTGAAGGTTCTAATATTCTGGTTGTTGAAATTTATGTAGATGATACTATCTTTGGCTGCAATAATATTGCTTTGAGTAAAAAATTCTCTCAAATTATGGAATCTGAGTTTGAAATGTCAATGTTGGGAGAGTTAACCTTCTTTTTGGGTCTTCAAATTTCTCAACTTGAAACTAGTATATTTCTCTCTCAAAAAAAGTATGCAAGAGAGATGCTTAGGAAATGTCAAATGGATGAATGTCATCTAGTTAGCACTCCAATGGCTACATGTTGTAAACTTACTAAGGTTGATGATTCTCCTGATGTAAATCCAACTGAATATAGGTCAATGATTGGAAGCTTATTATACTTAACAGCCTCTAGACTTGACATTATGCAGGCAGTTTGCATGGTTGCACGATTTCATTCATCACCTAAGGAAACCCATGTTATTGCTGTTAAAAGGATCCTTAAATATGTTTAGGGAACTCTTGATTATGGACTTTGGTATCCTAGAAGCAATGATTTTTCATTAATTGCATATACTGATGCTGATTGGGCTGGTTGTTTGGATGATAGGAAAAGCACCAGTGGTGCTGCATTCTTTCTTGGTGATCATTTAGTGGCATGGCACAACAAGAAACAAGAATATGTTTCTCTTTCCACTGCTGAAGCAGAATATATTGCTGCCATGTCATGTTGTACTCAAGTACTGTGGATGAGTCAAACTCTTTCAAATATGGGTATTGAAGTTCCTAAACCTCTTTCTATTCTATGTGATAACACAAGTGTGATTAATATCTCCAAAACTCCTGTCATGCATTCTCGCACTAAACACATTGCTATCAAGTTTCATTTTCTTTAAGAAAAGGTACTAGCTAATGAAGTCTGTTTACATTTTGTTGGCTCACAAGATCAGGTGGCTGATATTTTTACTAAGCCCTTAGCTAAAGAGTTATTTGAAAGGCTGAGACTTCGATTGGGAATTATCTCTCAATCTTTACTTCTCTAATTTACCAAGCATCTGCTTAGGGGGAGCATGTTATAAGCCCTACTCTCTTACAACTCTCCTGTGAACATGGTTGCTGCACCATTACTCTTTTTTTGCAGCTGATTCTCATGGTACTTGGTTGGCTTCTCAGTTGTGTTTCATGGAAATGCACATTCTTCTCTTCTATCCTTTTTCATTGAGGAAAAAAGGGGGAGAGTCATTTGTGTTTTTCCATCAAGGACAAAGGGGAAGTTTTTTGGATCTCAGTTGTGTTTATGGTTTGTCCTTCATGACAAAATCACTTTCAGTTGTTGATTGTCTAAGATTGGATCTTTATGCTTTATTATGGTACTTCTTTGATGACATTGGCATTGATTTACATTCAGATGTTTTCAGTTGGATTTTGGCATTGGTTTACATTTAGATGGTTTTAGTTGGTTTTGATATTATGCACTTATTCATGGACAACCTTGTGTGCCTTCACAGTTGATTTAGTTTGTTTTTTACTGATGCCTCGAGTTCCATGTGCAAACAGATGGCATTCACTGTTTATGTTTTCAGGTGTTTGTGATGTTCAGTTCAGTATGAAGGTTCTTCAAGTGAAGGTGATTGACTTTGGTGAGTTGGTTTTGATAAATGACTTTGATTTAAGTCATATGATGACTCTATTGCACAAGCTTTGATCAGAATCTAAAGGTATCTTGTCTCATATTTTGCTTCATTCAAAATTGTCTCTCTTGTAACGGTTTCGGGCCTTATTGAATTTGAAAATGACTTTGGTTAAAGTCATCGACAACTATCATACATTTATTTTGGAGATCATGTAGTCGACATCTTGAGAATCGTTGTCTAAATGATGGGTTATTTGGTGAGTCAACTCTTAGCATGTTATACTTGATGGTTATAAAGTGGTCGACATTTTCTTTGGACAGTGAATTAAATTAGTTTTGAAGTTGATTATTATTATGTTTCTTGACTTTGAGTGGACTTCAAATCACATTTCATTTCAACAAAGTCATCGAATGGGTGTGAAAGCAAGTTAGGGCAAAGTGCATTTTTTTTCTTTGTGCTATCATTTTGGCTGGGTATGGAACCCTAGCCGCTGCCATGTAAGATTGGTTCTTTGATTTCCTTGCTGATCTTTACTCTCCAGTTGGTTGTAACAGCTGTAACAGGTTGCTAGTATAATGTGGATACTTTGCTTGGTGCATTTTTGGCTGAAAGTTCTATTGAGGCTGAAAAGAAAACGTAGGAGCTGCAAATTATGATGGGTATTTATTTGATCTTCTTGCTGCACAAACAACTATCATTATTTGGTGTTTATATTTTGCAAATGGTAGTCCTTGGGCGTTATTGGTTTTTGGATAACTCTTTGTGGCTGAAGACGTTTTTGCATGATATGGGTTCAGTTACACTTTCTCCTTTATCAGATTTATGCAAATGCTATTTTGTCTCATTCATATCAATGATTATTTTGTTCATTTTTGAAATGAAACGGTTACATTTCTTGACAGAGTATTTGCATTACCTCAAACTTTTTTTGATGGCTCTTAAATGAAGCATATTCTTTTTGCGTTGAGGGTTTATGTTTTTTAGTTGATGGGTAGTCGTGGTTTTGAAAAAATGTGTCAGTTGCAATTTGAAATCACTTCATTTGTTGCAGAAATTATTGTTTCATCATGTGGGTATTCAAACTTAAGGGTTTCAACTTATGGGTATTCTAAAATTAGTTTCAAATGGTCTTTTTTATAAAGATGTCTACACTTGACCTGGGTTTTTGTTAATACACTTGCAGTTTTGAAAAATCGCTGTGATATATCCTTGACAAAGTTTTATTACAGCCTGCTGTTTAGGAATTACAAATGATTATTCACTGGCACATATTCTAAAAACAGCAAGGGGGTTTTAGATTCCTTTGAACAACACATTCTTTGAAAACTTTTTGACAGACATACTTGAAAACATATATAAATACAATGTTGTGAACACTGTGATATTTTCTGGTTTTATGATTCTGAGATATTGTACTGGCTGTATCAAGAAATGTATTGAAAAACTCTGTAGTAAAAATATGAAAAAAAAAGATGCAGAGATATATTGTAATTCTTCTCTATGTAATATTTTAAGGATTCAACATTTGGATTCTTAGGGTATTAGGTAGATGAGAAAACTGATTTTTATGAGCTTACTTGAAAACAAACAGATCCTCTGATATTATTATTGTTCTGAAAATAATTTGAGGGGTTGGTGCTTCTTGAAATTGGTGTTTCAAAATGAGGGGTTGGTGCTCCTTGAGTTGGTGCTCAGAAATTAGCCTATAAGGCATTATTAACAGTGGTTTTCGAAGATTAAGCTAGTAAGGTAGTTTAGGAGTGGTTTGTATACCCCAGGAGGGTTTTCCACTCGGCAAAATCTTGTGTCTCTTTGTTCTTTTGTGGTCTCACTGCTTTACTGAGTTGTTACTGCTTTGTTCACTATTTGGTTATTACTTTTCTCAATTCTGTTTATGAATGATTACTTTCAACTCATGAATGCATGAATCATTGTAATATTGAGATCAAATATGAGCTATGATTTTATTTTATGAAAATTGTTTAAATTTGTTAAGACATTGATTCACCCCCCCCCTCTCAGTGTCATTTTCACTCCAACAATATCCACAATCACAATGGCCTAATGGAGGTTTGAACTTTGGTGGCTACAACAACAATGTCATAATTTAACCATCACTTTATGTCATGAATAACATTATTAGAGTTATTTTGAATTCAATACAATTGTTTTATTTTTTTAAAATAAAATAGTTATAGCCTTATTCATAGTAACTATAGTAATAATAATATTGGTTAGTGTCCATTTTTTGAAGAATAAGATAAAATACTGGAACAAGAATCATTTCACAAACATTTTTTCAGAAAAACTAAGGATTGAATCAAACTTATCAGACCTTTATGAGGTGGTAAATAAGACTGGCATGGATAATACCCTATACAATAGAGAAAAGGATTTAAAGGTTGAATATGAAGAGATTCTTGCTCGTGAAGAAAGTTATTGGAGACAAAAGTCTAGAGACACCTAGCTAAAAGAAGGTGATAAAAAAAAATTCATGCCTCAGCAAAATTAAGGAGACAATCAAACAAAATAGCATCCATTTAGTCTTCCTTAGGTGAGATTCTTTGCATGGAGAAGGAAATTGGGTTGGAAGTTGTTTCTTTCTTTGAAAATCTCTTAACACCAGCCAAAGTTCACAACTCTTTTGAGAATAATACGATTATAGATGTCATTCCAATATTAATACCATAGGAAAATAAAAAACTATTGTTGGCCAAATTCTCCTTGGAAGAAGTCAAAAAGGTAGTTTTCTCAATGGAAGTTGAAAAGGCCCCGGGCCCAGATGGTTTTACAACCCTCTTCTTTCAAAAATGTTGGTATTTTGTGGGACATGATATTCTCTCAGCCTTGGAAGAGTCAAGAAGGAATAGAAACATCCTAAAGGAGTTAAATGCAACCTTTCTTTCCCTCATTCTTAAAAATATGACCCCTCATCATTAATGATTTCCGACCAATAGCACTTTGTAACTCAATTTACAAAATATTTACCAAAGCTATTGCATCTAGGCTTACAAAATTGCTCCCTTCAATTATTTTTGAAGAACAGGGGGGATTTGTCCCTCGGAAAGACACACCTGAAGGGGCTATTTTGTCTCATGAACTTCTCCACTCAATCATGCTTGCAAAATACCCTATTGTTGTTCTTAAATTGGGCATGCTGAAAGCCTATGACAGGGTAAACTAGGACTTCCTGAAAAAATTCAGCTTCATTCACAGCTAGTGCAAACAGATTTATTTTGTCTTTCAGGTGCCAGATTTTCGGTAATTGTATATGACACTCCACATGGTTTTTTTTCTCTGCCACAAGGACTGAGACAAGGAGACCCTTTGTCTCCTTCCTTGTTCATTTTAATGGTGGAAGAGTTGAGCAAATCAATTATTGCAACTCAAAATGAGGGAATTTGGAAAGGTATAATCATATATCCTATTCCTTCCCCAATCTCTCACTCTCTCTTTGTAGACGACACTCTCCTTTTGGGTCAAGCAACAATGGAAGAGGCCAAAGTAATAAAAAGAGTTTTAATTGATTATTGCTCGTATTCTGGCCAATTTTACAATTTTGAAAAATCAAATATTTTCTTTATGATTGTTAATGCTAAGGTCAAATCTCATATTTTAAAGTTTTGGGGATTTTAGTGCGACTCCATTCCATACAAATACTTGGGAATTACTTTTTTCTCAGGGAAAGAAAAACACAACTTTTGGGACAGGATAATTTCTTCAATATCCAACAGAATCCTACTCTGGAAATTGAAATGGTTATCTTTTGCTGGGAAACTGGTCTTGCTCAAATATGTTTTATACTCTCTATTGATATATTTAATGTCAGTTCTGAAACTCCCCATAGGAAAAAGGAAGTGCCCTTTAGAATATTTTCAAGGATTTTCTTTGGTTTGAAATTTTTTCTTCAAACAAGAAACTCTCTCTTGTTGCATGGGAGTCTATTTGTGAGCCTAAACCTGAGGGAGGGGTAGGCTTGCGTGATATTTTCCTTCAAAATAAAGCACTTGGTGCTAAATTAGTCTAGAAAATCTACACAAAACTTGAAACCAAATGGTGTCAAATCATGCAACACACTAGTACACAAACAACAATATATGACTAAATAAACTACTAAAAATTGCATATAAATGACTAATTTTAGTCACATGACTATTAGTGGTTTATTTGTAGTCATTTATAACACCACCAAATTTATGACTAAACTATTTGTCATTTATTTAGTCATTGATTCTTAGTTATTGATTTGGTCATTGATTTGGTCATTGATTTAGTCATTAATTTAGTCATTAATTTAGTCATGGTAGTGATTTATTTAGTCATATTTAGTCATTAATTTAGTCATTGATTGTTGTTAATTGGTCATTGATTTAGTCATGGTAGTCATATATTTAGTCATTACTTTAGTCATATATTTAGTCATTAATTTAGTCATCTAGTCATATATTTAGTCATTAATTTAGTAATATATTTAGTCATTTTTATTTACTAGTTTCCATTAATAAAAAAGATTACTTATCAAGTATCTAAATATTTGCACAATTAAACAACAATGAGAATGTAAAAATAGCTTATTTTATTAATCAAAAAGATATTACATTCAGTTGTGTAAGCTTGAAAATGGAGTTATAATTTGTTGTTCCAGCATGAAAGAACTTGAAAAGAATACAATACATTGTTGAGAGAGAAAAGAACTAGCTAAAATCTGCTCCAAAACCTTGCCTTTATGTTGTTCAATAGCTTACAAAAGAATAGGAACATGACTGTTCTTTTATATCATAACCTACAGTCCCTTACCCTTTTAATTCTTGTTGATTCTCTAATTGTCATTTGTGCATGACTGTTCTTTTATATCATAACCTACAGTCCCTTACCCTTGTAATGCATAAGTACATGATACATCTTTGCAAAGGAACTTTCATTCTATGATTGTGATAAAGCTCCAATCATGTGTAGGTTGCCCTCGTTTTGATTACTATCATCTTATGACCATGTTAATTGTTACTTCATTGTTTCTCTTACCATTGAACTGTCCCTTAAAAAAATTGATCATTTACCTCTTCATCTTCATATCTTGCTGGTTTCTTTATCACCAATCACAAATCCTACCAACTGAAGTAAATTTGAGTCATTTTCCACAACTTTCCTGCCTATCGGCAACTCCAGAAGAACAATACCATAGCTATAAACATCATATTTCTCATTAAGCCTTGAGGTTCTTGCATATTCAAGGTCAATATATAACCAATAGTACCCATAACATAGGTGGAGGTGTGAGTTTTGGCCGAGGAAATGCACTTGGCAATTCCAAATTCTGACAAATGTGCTTCGAAGTTGTCATCTAAAAGAATGTTAGATATCTTTACATCCCTATGAACAATGCATTGGTTATAGTCATGATGAAGATATGATAATCCTTTTGTAGCACCATAGGCTATCTTTAGATGAGTATCCCAGTCTAATTTAATCTTCTTTGATGTTCCTACACAAAAAAATAGAATGTTTGTTAGGTTCTCCCCAATCTATTTTGATTAGCTGGTAGAAATATTGATTGGACTCATATTTCATAAATCTATCATGTTTCTGCATAACATCATTTTCTCACCATGTAGGATGTCCCAGAGACTGCCATTTACCATGTAGTCATAAAATAGAAACAAGAAAAATATAGAACTACATAGTACTAATTTTTTTTTTTAAAAAGAACTAGGAAGAAAGGATGCTGAAGACATTCGGTTGTAATTGGCACCTGCATTTTCTATAGTATAGCCTCGACTCTGTCCACCTGGTCCAAAACAAAAAGCATGTGAACCAAGTTAGAATCCTCATAGAATCATAAAGGAAAAAAGAATTCATATGCTGACAACAATAAAAGTAAATACTAAACAAGAACAAAATTGGAGAAATTGGCTTAGCAAATGAAGGCAGCAGGGTATTTCTAGATTGAAGACTTTTACTTAATGTTGTGGTTAGAAGAAAAAAGAATCATTTATCTACCACCATAGTGAAAAGTTAGCAATTGCATTTGGTTTGTTAAACATAGCCCCTGGTACAACTATTAGAGTTGTTAAGAACCTTCGAGTATGTTCTAATTTTCACACTGCATCTAAATTCATCTCCAAGATTGTTGCAAGACAACATTTTGATTTTCTATTTTTGAGCAATCTCAAGGTACACTGCTAGTGAAAGGATCATTAATGAAAAAAGAGATTTAATCCTCAAGTAAGCCTCTTTGGTTGTGTTGGAACCTAAAATTTTAGGTTCCCATAACAAAAAAAATTGATTTCGACACTCAAAAATGTATTTGTAAAAACTTCCTTAAGTGCCTACTTTGAAAAATCATAATTTAAAGCCTCTTCAGTTTCATGCAAAATCACTTTGCAAATGTTTTCATCTACCATATGTGAGTGAGCACACCTGATTTTAGCTTCGTACGATCAAATTTGAAAAAGTTTCAAAAGGCCAAGTTGAAGGGTTTTGGGAAGGTCTGTTATTTACACAGTGTTAAAATTGCCAAAAGGGTCAACTTTGGAGGACAATATTAAGCAACTGAAAAAGTGTCATGAAAAAATAATTGGTGTCTCAAATTCTTCCCACCTTAATGTTCTTTCATGCCAATTTTTAGGGTCCCAGCATCTCGTTTGGTATTCTTTCAAAACCAAAACCAAATTGGCTTTTACCCAATTTGAAGGCTGCATTTCCAGAATAACTACAAAAAGGTCAACTTTGATGCTTGATATTTTGTAAAGGAAGAAGATTGAAGAAAAACCATTTTTCCTACATTTTCATGTGACCTAAATGAAATAATCTCCAAAGTTATAGCTTCCCAGGATCAAGTTTGATATTTTTCCAAAAGGGCAAGTTGGTGGGTTTCAATTGAATTTGACAAAGTGCAGTTTGCAGAAAATGCCAGATAAGCAACTTTGAACGTTGACAGTTTGCAATCTTGATAACTTCATGCCAATCCTTTTGACAAGCGTACTCCCCTATCATAACTCAACATGTTGGTGAATTTTCATGGCTCAAGGAGAAGCTTTGATCAATTTTTCAAGGTGATTCTAGAGGCTACTTGGTTTGGTTTGTTTTGGTTACAGTGCAAAATTGTCAAAAAGCAAATTTTGCCCACTCCATTTTCATCCCAGATGCATACAAAAGCAATGTTTGACAAACAAATGGATGTAATTATCCAGACTTAAAAAATACAGATTTGATGGCATGATCTTAATAAACATTTGAATTCAAAAGGGTAAAAAGGAACGGGTTATTGAAGAAATAGTAGATAATGCTCATTGCTCATATGAATGAATAAAGAAGAATATTAAAATGGATAAAGTTATCCTGTTGGGAAGTTAACTATAGTGAAGAAAAAGAGTACACTAAACTTTTTGAAATTGTAGTCAAATGCACTAAGGGTGGTAGAAAATTAAATAAGCCAACATTGTTTCTCAGTTTGCTTTTGAAGCCTTTCCAGAGTGCATTCATTAAAAGCATGTTTCACCCTATGACTCAAAATATTCTTGGGGAGTTGCTATTGAACAAGGGATGCACGGTGTGCGAAGTACTTCTACAATAGAGGCTTGAGTATGCTTTTGATTTCAAAGAAAATAATGAAGTGGCAGTAATATAATTTGAGGTTTGTCTCTAGTTTTTGCAAAGCACCTTCCAAAGAGGAGAGTGTTGTTTTCGATACAACACAATCTATTCTTCATAAAAATTTTGAATTCAGGAGTTCTTTGGCATCAAACGAGGAACAAATATTATATCCCCTAAATGATGGAGAGATAAGACAACTTAATGCCATTGTGGAAGTATTGAAGGAATGAACTTAAAGTGGAAATAATGATGGACACTTCGAGGAGGGCCACAGTTGCACTTGTTTTGCCCCAAATCAAGATGGGAAACAAGAAGTCAGTCTACTACTAGGTGAAGATGGAAAATGCTAGACCAAGTGTGCATACCAAAGGACTAAAAAACATTTGAAATTATTCACAATGAACCAAGAAAGTAGAAGACTCCAGCTTCTTGATACTATTGTCATGAAAGGAAGGGTCTTATTTCTCCCAATCATGTTGTGAACAAATAAGACAGTGTTGCATTGCAAATATTTTTTTCAACATATTAGAGAAATGGGATTAGGATAAAAAACAATGCAGAGTTAAAATCAGACAGTGAGAACAAAAATTGAGTTGGAAATTGATGAAATGACTTATTGATTGACTAGAGATCCAAAAGGTAATGAAAGATAATATCAAATTGATGTTCCCATAGTGTTGAAGAAACTTTGAAATAAATCATGGGACAAGGAAACAATGAAGTTGCAATATGGGTATCAACTTCAGTCAATGGGACCCCAAAGTTTACCAAATGTGATCAATTTGTTAGAAAATTCAAAAAATGATCTAATAAGCTTGACACTCTCAAGTATTTAGAAAAATAAAATGTGATGGCTATTGTCTATAAGTCTCATACACAATCTTGTGGGAAAACTTGATCCATCATGCTCATTTGCTTTGCACCCATCCATGTTACTCAAACTAAGAATAATGGAATAAGGCCATGGATTGATAATCTTTGAAAACCACCACACCTCATTTATGCAGATAGTATATCACTGGCTAAAATGAATGCATTTTGGCTCATATGATACAACACTGAATGAGTGGATAATGGTGTGTAGATGACAAAATCAATTGGGTACAAAATGATTCTATGTACTCATAGACTTGGAAAGGCTAGGGAGTATTAATAGGAGGCAAAGAAACAAGCAAACCGGTGGCCTTGCTCTTAGCAAGAGTAATACCCTGTCTATAGATAAAGAAAAGGCTCGCACTGAATGTGATAAGGGGTTCTCCTCATAAAAGCTTCGAACTCAACCATTCATGAAAGAATCTCAAAGCATTTCCCGTAAATCACTACAAAACTAGGCATAAACCCTAAAATGGTGCAACATCACAAAGGAAAAAATCCATCAGCTAAAGAAACACCTATCAGTGGAACAAAGGAGCCAGTCCCACCGATAGCCCGAAAAGAATGAAAAGAGTAAAGTAGTGGCAAGAGAAGCATTCGAGAGACTCTCCAATATCAGTGGGAGTAATGCTGAAGTCTCACTGATAGCCCGAAAACACTTGAATTCATTGATGAGAGGATTTATCGGCAGGAGTGAAACACAAATATTATCGAGGGGACATAAGGATTGGATGATTAAATAAATCATAAAATGCAAGATGGAGATTTATGAAAGGATAAGTATAATAATCACAACATGATAATATTTCATATAGCAATAATATGAAATGTAGTTATAAAATATTTCACCCGAAAGAGAAATATTTATACCCAAGGAATTAAATAAATTTAAAGGGTTTTTAGTCAAGGAATATGGTGGAGATACATATGGGTGAATGCAAGATGAATTTTTTTTACCAATAGAGAGATAATTATTTTACCTAGAGAATATTTTAATAATTGAGAGTGAAAATTTTATTTCTCATGGTTTCTCTTTAATTTCTTTGTACTTATTTTAAAAACTTTTTATTAATTTGGTATTGCACTCTTTTTGTCCATTTCTTGTCTATTTTCACCATCTTCTTGTTTTCCATTCCAAATTCTCCCTCCTTTTAAGGAGCATTTTCTGCAGTTTATCCTAAGTGTTTTCTCTTCCTAATGATGGAATAGGGAGTGTTATCCGAAATGTTGATGTTAAAAATCTTGACATAGTTAAATCCAACAACATTGTAAGGATTAAAATGCAACTTTTAGTCCAACCATTCACAACTGCAATTTGATGTATACTACCTAAGCCGAGAATCAATTAACAACAAATGAGTTGGCTACAATCATATAATTTTATTGAGAACATAACATGATAATGGTCTACATAGTACCAAGAATGAGAGTGAGAGTAATGGGTTTCCCCGCTAGTAATACACAAAGAGGTACATTGTCTCACTAGCTTGTCCCTAATTGCACATGAATCAACAATATCTAGAGGGAACTTAATGCGTTAATGTTTGTGATGGGATAAAAGGAAGCAATAAATCTAGTAGTTCTAGGACTCCCTAGCAAGCTCCTGCACTTGAAAGAAACATCTCCAAGGCGATCAGAATAGCAAAAAAAGAAGTGTCCAAACAACATTTTACTACTATAAAGGAATCATCTATAATCTCTCTATTTTGTACTACTACAAACACTTAGAAGTTCTAACAAAAACTCTAACTGTGAAGTATTTTCTATTGGATCACTAATAGTCATTATGGACACTAAAATTTCAGGCCCTAATATAGCATTATACTGTATAAGTGCCATTTACCCATCTTCTAAATTTTGGAAGTAAAAAATTTCCATTTTAGAAAGCTTTTTCGTTCCCATTTTCAAAAATTTCAGAGGGAAAAAGCTTCACCCATCTCCTAAATTTTTTCCAAGCCCTTCATAAAAATCCCAAGTGAATTTTGTCACACAATTTAGAATTATGTGAAGGAGGTTTCCATTTGATTAAATTCCTAGACCATTTTCTTTTAGAACACATGTATAAACAAACCCTCATTCCATCCACTCAAACTATTCATAATCTTAAGAACATGATATTTTCACAGTCCATGTAAATGAATGAAAAAAGCTTATGGGAAAAACTGTATATTTTGTTTGTATCAACGTTTTGGATCACACTACACAATCCATCATCATAATGAGTAAGAAAAGATAATAGGATTGTTGAATTAGCATAATAAAGAGCATAGGGTGCCAAAGGGGGAAGTTCAGAAGCATGGAAGCTGAGAAACACAATCCCATTTTTTAATTGTGCTAACTCTACAATCCTATTGTCTTCACTTCCTCATCCTGATGATGGATCAGAGGGTGTGATGTTTTTTCCACAATATTTTCTCACTTATTGATAATTTTTTAATGAATTTAATTAATATGATGTATTGATATAAACTATTATTCATAGCAATACAAGAAGAGAGTTTTGAGGAATGGTCTTAAGCTTAAGGAGTTCACCTAATGACTATTGAGCAAGACTACTTTTGTAGGCCAAGAAGCTTTTGATGGTTTATCCATAGACAATACAGCTAAACTTGAATCCTTCATAACGGTGGTCTCCTGAGCCTGAAATAGGGAACAAACCATTTCCAGTTTCATACTAAATGCAAAAAGCTGACAATACAATTTTAATGAAAAGCCTACAAGAATGGTCTTCATTTAAGCAAGCAAAACAAAGTGGCGAGATGGAGCTTGAAAATAAGGTTTCAATGAGGGTTTTAGAGCATGTTTTTAAAATGAAAATTATGGCCAAGATCCTAATACTGAGAACACATGAACATCACATGAACATCGACCCATCGTTGGAACCACCACCCAAGTCTTGATGACAAGCACTAAATCCACCGATGACATCCCCATCGGACCATCGCGAGAATAGGAGATCTTGTCCCACTGATGGCCTGACGAAGCCTTTCTTGTGATCGCTAGTAGGTATATCATCATAGAGCCCCAAAAAGTCAACAATAGCTTCATCGTTCTAAAATGTTTCTACAGACACAAGATCTTGTTGGTTCCATTTGATGAGTTTGGGATGGATGAGGGGTAATTCAGTATAGATGGACATGTTGTGGAAGAGGTTGGCAAGATTGTGTAAGGAGTTAATCATGATCCTTAATTTGATGTGTTCAACGTTGAGAGAGGGGACTTCTATAAGAACATAATTGTCCTTAGGTTCATTGGATTCCTCATTGGTGGAATGCATCCTAGTTTGTGGGTTTTGTGATTGGTTTTTTTTTATGGTGATTGGATCAAGAAGACCTTGCTCATGGAGCCCAAGACCTTTACCTTTGCAATTCATTTTTTTGTAGATTCAAAGTGTCATATGATATGTTTCTTTGAGAAAGCATGGTGGGAACTCTTCATCTTGGTAAATCCAAGAACTGATGTCTCCTTCAATATCCTCATCAACTAGGAACCCATGTTGAACAAATATGGTGGTGCCAAATTGCAAAATTTCTAATGATTTCTTTTTCTGTGGATGAGGTCGCCCATGAGTTTGTGGGGAGAGTGGGAGCTTTTCGACATGAAAGGTATTGTGTAGCTCATATTCCCCACAATCAGTGTTGATGATCTTGACTTGGATTTTAGGAGAGGGAGTGGTGGATGAGGATTCTAGATTCTTAAGATTGACTCATCCTCCTCTAATGTGTTAATTTTTAGACCATGGTAAGTAGATTCTATAATTAGAAAGATAATTCAACTACAAACTACAACTTCAATCAAAACAACAAACTTGAGTAGGACAAAGTGCAGACACATTGCTACAAATATGAACAACAAACACTTTAAAAAAAATTATTTACTAGACTAAAACCAAATTACACTTAAATGTTTTTTTTTATTTTGTATGTGATATGTTTCCTACTGCTAAGGTATGTGCCCAAGATATCTTTTATAAACTAAGATAACGTTCTAGGTTCTAAAAAACTAAAACAGAAAAAGTAACTACAATAGAATATAAAATGCTTTATTCTAGAAATAAAAGCAGTTTATCTTCATAAATTTAGAATCCTTCTAAACATAAAAAAACCTAGAAGAGTCCAACATGTAACTAAAATAGGTAAAAAGAAACAAAAAAAACTTAAAGTTGCTTTCATCACCTAGCTGTAGGTCAAAAACGCTAAAAATAAAAACTGATTCCTTGCACCCAGTTGTATGCGAACAACAACCAAGAAACACATTAGAAAATCTAACACAATAATCTTAGATTTTTCCCATGTGTGGTGTTGCTCCAAATTATCTTTGTCACTATAAACCATCTCTATCATTTTTTGAAATAGTTTTGAAGTCAACATCTTTGGCATAGATTTTTTTTCCATTTATTCAGATTGTAAAGGCAGGTAGGATGAGGGTCACAAGTTTTGAGATCAAGTTCCTTATAAACAGATCTCATATGAGTGGGCATACAAAATTAAGAGAAGGATTTAATGAGAAGCTCTGATATCAGTGCATGGTGGTGAGTTTTGATGCCCACCAATTCAAAGCCAATGTGTGCCTTGGTGGCGACTTTTGTTAAACATGGCCCCTGGTACAACTATTAGAGTTGTTAAGAACCTTCAAGTATGTTCTGATTGCCACATTGCATATCCATCTACACAGAAGATTCTATTTCCATATAGCATATCCATCATCTATGGATCCACATGCAATGCCTCCCTCCTACTTTAGGTCTTCATCCAAAGCTATATATAGTGCAACCGAGTTATCATTGTATCAAACAAATATATTCGTTGATCCTTCGAAAAAGTGAATAATGAAAAGTTAGCCAACAAAGCATGCACTATCCTTAGGTTTGTCTTAATCCAAAGTCATCAAATGCATGCTTTGTGCTCATCTAGAACATCACATTAATGAAAACTTCATACATAATCAACCAAGAGATAAAAGGATAATTCATTGCATTCTATACATTTTTTGGATTATTCAATAGAATAATCTTATGATGATACCAACATCCATATCATCTGAAAATGGCATTAATGTTATCCATTGAAGGGTGAATTTACCATTACTTGACAAAACAATAGGCATGGGTGGGTGAAAGGATCTTTCCTAAAAAGTAGCGTTGGCTTTATTTAGTATTCATGGAAACTGCCAAGTGTCCTAAATGTGTATTTTGTATCTTCTTACTAAGAAAGCTATTGTCTATCAAAAATAAAGGAATGCTAACCAAAGTAATCCCAATGATACTATGCAAGGAGGATTTTAACATTGTATAATTTCTTGAAGGAAAGATGTGTTTCCATCTCAATTGGTAGGAAATGCTGAAAGAAGAGATACTCAAGTAACATAAATTGGCTTGTACAATTCCCACATAAAATGAAAGAGAGAGGCCTCTAATGAATTACAATAAAAAATCCTTGATAGAATTCTCCAGGGATTCTACAAAGTCATTATCTCACAATAAGAAGATAGTTTCAAGAATTGCTATAGACAAAAACAAATTGTTAGCATCCCACAAAATTAGTTAATAATCCCAAAACCATTTGTCTTTTGGAATAAATAATGCCAAAAAGAAGCAACATCTTCATTGACAACCAGGTGTTCAACTTGGTTTCTTTACCCAATTCAATCTCTGGAAAAATAACTTGGGGACAGAGCAATGACCAAGATGCTAGTTAAATCTGTGGTACATGTAGATCATATATGAATATAGGCTGAGTATTTCCAGAAATACTACTTTTTTAGTTGGATCCTAAAAATGTTGCAACTTATGTTCTTTTCTAAAACATTTGTATGAGGTTCAAATAGTAGAGAGATAGATGAAAGATAGAGGAATTAAAAAGATACTTGGATGTAGTTGGATTGTAGTTAGATGTTGATCTCTCTCAGGCTCTTAGGTAAAAATTATTGCAATAAAACTGTATATCTCTTCTCATATTGAAAAGCACTTAAGGTGGTCATTTCAATATGACATCGATAATGCTGAACTTTCTGTGACAGGGTGTCTTAAAGGAGAGATAGATTCCTCTTCTAATATGGAAGAAGGGATGCATACTAAAAAGTGTTGGGAGAGCAGATATAAGGAGGATGAACTTAATAAATTCATCACTAGCAGGGATGCTGGTATGGAGGATGTATTCAAAAGCTGATCAAATTTTGAGCTTCAATATTAGGAAGAAATGTTTGGATTATATACGTCCATCTTAAATCTTCACATCCAGGTTGCCGCATCAGATATCCCACTCTTGGAACTTTATCCAAATTTGCGGAAACTCAGTGGGAAAATGCTTAAGGTGGGAGTAAGAGATGGGAGGACAATGAATTTTTGGTAGAAATCGTGGATGGGGAAACAACTAGCACCTTTTGTCCCTAGTCTACAAATAGACTATCTTATTTTTTCTAGAGCCCGGAGGTAAAAATTATTGATGAATTAAGGATCTGGGAGGCCAGAAAAAGAGACTATAGAGACACTGTAACCGAAGGGTTTCTCGGGAAAAGGTAGATTTGTTGAACATGATGTTCAAGCTAGGACGTCATTGGGCTGGTTAAAAAATCGGGTGTTACATGGTGAAATCAGATTGAATTCACTTCCATTTGGTATTCAACATTAGGTAGAAGCTTTACAAATCTAGAATGAAAAGGAATTGCCAAAGGACAATACCTTTACCTAGATGGCAGCTCAAAAGAGGATCCTTACCCATGACACGGTCAAGAAAATGGGATGGTAGAGCTCGTGTTTATATGATGTGTAATAAGAGTGAAGAAAAAACTAAGCACTTACTAGTCATGGTGAAGTAGCATTGACAATCTGGGCCTACTCTAATAGAAGTTGGGAAAGCTTGAGTTTGATTGCAAGACTTTGTCTCTTTGCTCTCTTCATTGGAAAGTCAAGTAAATAAAAGGATTCTTGAATCAATTGGAAAATCTTTTCCTAATTTGGTCATATAGGAAGTATGGAAAAAAAGAAACCACAAAACCTTTCAAGAATGAGAGAAAGTCCTTTCCAAACTTTTACTAACATTCAAGACACCTTTGAATTTGAAAATGAAAGAGTACCTATTTAGGGAAATAAAATCCCTGGAGAGAATTTCATTATCATTCCCTTTGATGAGGAGGTAAGAACAAATAGGCCAAAAATTGCCTCCATGAATGGGAAGTAACAATCCATGAGTGCAAAAATTTCAACAAGGCCTCAAATGAGCAAGTTGTTCCATGAGGGTATGAAAGGAGTATCAATAGGTGCCTTCTTGTTGGACATTCCTATGGGGACTAATAATGATGCAGAGATCTTAGTATTTGAGTTGGATATTAAGCTTGCAATTTTGCAAAGGATCAATATCTTTTATCATGCTTATAGGGAATTGCAAAAATGCAAGGGATCTTTAATAGAAATGTTGGTGTAGCCTAAACTCAGTGACAACTGAAACCAAAATATGCAGATTCCAAGTAGACAAACCTTCATTCTTTACCATCTAGCAGCCTAGCAAAGGCTATTTAGTAGTAGTGCATGTGAATCTTCCCCTTTATTCCCTAGTAATCATGTAAGGGAAGGTCATAGGTAATGAATTAAGCATTAAGATGGATCTTTCTCCATCATAAATGAAATACATAGATCCAAATACATATATTTTTTAAGAAGTTAAAATTAAATGAAGATGGATTTGAACATGGAAATTTGGTAAAAAAGAAGCAAACAATTGGTTTGACATGTTTAGATACCCTTCCTATAAACCCTCTACCATCTAATCAAATAACTTATTTTGAAAATAAAGTTCATTAAGAATCAATTATATGAAAGATGTCCATTTTCCAAACATATTCAAGATAAGGAAAGACGGTTACAAAAGAAAGGGTAATCCAAGTAATGAAATTAATAGAATTTTGGAGGGCATGAACATCACTACTTTTAAAAGAGAGCTGAGAGTTGAAAGTCATGAAAATTTTGATGAGGTACCACTTAAACATAATTGTATAGTTGTGGGAAAAAAGAGATTATATTGATGTCCATAGTAACCAAAAGTAGGTCAACAAAATTTGAGAAGTACATTCAATCACAATAGAGAAGTCCTAAGGTAAAAGGATACAAGGTTTTGAAAAGTAATTAAATGCTAAGGTAAAGAATTGTAAACATAAGAGGAGGGGAATAATGCTTGATACTCAAAGCATAAGAACTAAGTACAAATAGCTTTGTAAGAGAAGGATCCCTTGGTGTAGCAAGGAACTCTTTAATGGGAGAGTAGGAAACAACAATTAGAAACCAATAATGTTACATTCTTCTAGCAAGGCTAAAGCCTCAAGGATATTTGACATTATACTCACTAACTGCAAAAATGTCAACACAAGATCTAAGAATTCTCATTGGCAATGTCTGGGGCTGATGGCTCCATATTGTACAATTCTAGGAGGAAACTAGGCACTTACCCTATAATCTCTTCTAACACCTGCAACTGATGAAACTCTAGTGGTAGAGAAAAAACCACTAATGCATGCCTGCAACTGTGACCTAGATGCAAACAAGAGGGAAGACCTGAACATTGAAACAAAGTAGGTTGATTCCACTTAGATTGAACTAAGTCGGATCAAATGCTTTTGTAGAACTATGGAAACACAAGCATCGGCCCACCAATCTCTCCCTATTTGTGAGTGAATATGTTGTATCCAACAAACACTTATAATGTCTATTATTTTTAGTGGTTAAAAAATTAAGCACTTTGAGCAATTTTTCGGTCCACTATAAGACCTCTGTCTAAGAATGGAGGCCTCCTGAAGAAAAAGTTCAAGCTACTCTGATTAGGGCACTAAAAGAAGTGGATAAAGAACCACTTAATTTTTTTTGTATAAATATTGGTTTCTTCCCTTTATCTACTCCTAGATAGGACAACTTAATATACTCTTCAGAGTCAAAAAATGGTACATTTTTTTTGTGTAGGAGAAAGATCACATCCACAAACATGGCAGAGCTATGCAAAGTAGGAGAAATTGGCTTTGAAAATGAAGGAAAAAGGGTATAAAGAATCATTTATCTACCACCATAGTGAAAAGTTAGCAATTGCATTTGGTTTGTTAATAATCTACCTCACAATATTGTGCATGAGATATGATATAGAAACCAACGAAAACATAAACAACTATATTATTCCTACAGTGGAGTCATGAGAAAAATTAATGTCATACTCATCATCCTCAACTCTTTACATAACTATTGTCTACAATAGTGTGCAAGTTTCACAAGCCTTAGTGAACAGCTAAAAAAAGTTGAAAAAACATAATTCTCATCCCAACCATAAATAATTTTCTTCTAGTTCTGAAAGATCAACCAATGGGCTTCAATGACCACTCATCCAATTTAAGCAGTCGGAATTCTAACTGTTAATTACCAAAAAATGTAAGCAGATAAAGATACCAATGTGGAAAAACTTCTTACAGAAAACCTAGAAGCAAAAGTCAAGCAGCCACCAATCAACACATACTTAGCCCTTTTGTTTGAGTGTGATCTTATCACCCAAACTCAATGCAATGCCTTGGGTTTTACTTCTTATCCTGGTATAACCACTCAGCTTGTCATTAGATTGTTTCTAAACACTAACATTCACAAGAGCATCCTCACTAAATAGACTCTTTGCATATAGATTTGCAACCAAAAGTCCACAGTCTCCATCCAGTGCAAATCTATATAAAAAATAATGGTTAATTACAATATTTTCTGTAACATTGTGTTTCTCTAGTGGTAAACAAACCATTCAACAATATTTAATGCAATGTAGACCAAGCCATATTACTCTAAAAATATGAAAGAAGTTCAGAAAATTGAAATACTTACAGGGGTGTGAGGCACTTCATATTTGTTGATCGCACAATATGGTTTAGGAACTCCCTCTCATCATGAATAACTATGTTCACATCCACCTAATAGAAAAATTACAAGATCAATACTCATTGGGAGTATATATGTCATTGTTTAGATTAATCTATTGTTTAACTTTGGTACACTATAAATTTGAAAGAAAATTACTGGCAACTATAAATTTATTTTCCCAGAATAATTTGATTTACCTTGTTTTCCCATTGAAACTTGGCCCACATATTCCTAGAAGTAACATCAGGGAAAGTGGTTGGGGAGATGTAGTCCATAATTTCAATGTGTATGTCATTCAAAATCACAGCATTGCATTCTAGTGTACACTTGTAGTCTCATAAACAATGTTACCGAATATAACACCAATTTTAGTTGAAGACACTTTTATGTTTACTTTTATCTGCTTGCTTGACTTTAGACCTAGAGTATAATTTTGCGGTTGTTCAACCAATTTGAGATCACCGATAGTAGCCAATTCTAAAAAAAGGTCCTTAAAGTGTTTCCTTTGTGCGGTTGATTACTGTAACATCTAGGACAACATCATACTGATGAACTATAATATATGCTTCTACATATACAGGATCACTGAAGCTTGTAAGTTGTAAAACCCAATTCAATTTATTTGTACTATCACCATTTTTGATAAATTCTCTAGTGGCATGCTTTAAATCATCTTCCACTTCATCTTCTAATTCGAGCTTACTCATACCCTATCACAGAACAAAATTCAACTTATTTGCAAGTTTCATTGACTTCAAAACAATTTGACATTAGAATATACAAAATTTATTATCTTTTGGGGCAGATGCACAAAATGAATACAAATGATAGGACATTATATGATGCTACAAATTCCAAACAATTTGCTAGGTCAAGTTGTATTAAGTTCTTAACAAAATTAACTAAGGATTTTAATTGTATGTACGCAAACACTTGTAAAACATATGCATGAAAAAGAAAGAAATAAATTAGACTAATGCCCATGAATGACCAAAAGTGTGTATGTACGCAAACACTTTTAAAATAATTGCATGAAAAAGAAAGAAATAAATTAGACTAATGCCCATGAATGACCAAAATTAGTTCAATGGGACTCGAGAGTATGTTATACAATAGGATTCTAGAAAGAGAAAAATATTGAGAGGCCCACAAAGGAGAAGGAATAAAAATAGGAATACAATACAACTAACATCATTTAAAACCAATGTCATCAACCAATTGAGTAAAACAATCTTCCATGAACAAAACAGGGGGTAAAGTTGGCTGTTAATAGCATCAAAAAGGACTAACTTGTTGCAAACAAGGAAAAAATCAACAAAGGTAGTTAAAGCAAATAAAACTCTAACCCCATGTGCTATTTACATCTAAAAACAAAAATAAAAAATAGAAATAAAAGAGCCAAAAATATAACCTACATGATTTGAAATTTCCCTCAAATATTTCTAAATTCTTACTACCCATTTCACTACATTTATTCAATGTAACATACAAATGCACACATTAGGTAGGGGCTTCCCAAATTTAAGGTGCTTTACTTGTATTACACATCTTAACTAGACAAGCTATTTTCTATATCTGGTAGATAATTTCTCAATAAAATTAATCAACCCACACGTAATTTAGAAGCTATCGAAATAACTACTTCTTCCTTCCCTCCATCATAGATGGGGGAAATATAAGTATCCTTTGGATACCATTGATTCTTGAACATGGGGGACATATCAATGAGGCATTGCTCTTCCTTGCAATTAACTAATTAGGGCTCCCCAAAACATTGGCTCTTAGTCTATGTTGTGGTTTTATGATTTACCTCATCTCAACAATGAGAACCCTTAAGCACTCTTCAACCATAGCACAAGTCTCAAAGCCAAGGTCAAATTTTTAGTTTCTTCTTTGCCCCCAAGAGCTCTTCAACCCCCAATGTTAAGAGAGTTTCCAGGAAAAATAGCCTACTTCCTAAGATCGTCCAACTCGACCTGCTTAGCAATAAGTACTCCCCAACAAGTATTCTTGGATCTTGCATTGGCACTCCCATAATGATATATGGTAGTGTCATGGGATCTTCTAATGTATGACAAGGTATATAAATTGATGGTTTTTTCTTCCAACCTTATTTGTAAGCTTTAATTTTCATCAACTCTGGACTCTTTGAGGGATCCTCCCCTCACACAACTATTTGTACTTGTACTTGTTTTAGGATTAACATTTTGGGCTTACCCCACTCATCCATTTCTTTTTTTTCTTTTCTTTTCTTTGCTTTATTTTATTTTGTTAGCCTTGCTTCTAGGGGCCATTTCCTTAATACTTTTCTATTGCAATAGGATAACATTCTAGCCCCACTAACCTATTCTTGGACACTCATGGACATTAATATAATTTTTTGTTCTTCCTTTCTAAAAGATCCCTCACTAAGAGAGTGCAATAGAAATCAAGACCTCACATATAATGATATGAATTAAGCCCCACATGAATAGCCCAAACTAATTAGACTAGGGTTTTCATAATCCCATACCCTCATGATACTAACTTGACTTATAGGCTTATAACTAACCTAGGGTTATGTGTGCCATATGCAAACTATTTCAGAACCAGGGCATATATCATTATATTGTGGGAAAAGATATATACTAGGGAATCACCCCTTAGTAAGCTCCACCTATGAGCCATGTTTAATCATATATCAATCCATATGTGATGATCATCAATAGTGCTATGCTCCATAGTTGTTGCTTCTTTAATTCCATGAATTCTCATTGTTTTTGCTCCCTTGATTCCATATACACCCAAAAAGTATTGCTTCTTTGATTAGTTCTATATCCATACCCATGTTGCTTCACACCAAACATCCACAATTGTTGCCTCTTGTGGTGGTGTGGCCTATGGGTGTCAATATGCCTAAAGATTTATAGACCTGACCTCTTCAACCTTGTATTGTACATTTTCCTTTCACTCTTATGTAGGCAATGGGTTTGAGCCTCTACCACATACAACCAACTCCTCCTTAGGTTCAAAAGAAGATGGAAGATTTGAGATACATACTCTACATCTATACCTAAGTCCAATTCATGCATGTCTACTTGATCTTGTGTGGGACTATTATTCATTCATACGTCTTTCTTAACCTTCATTGGTTCCCCATACTATGTAATACTTTAGAGTATTGTTTAATTGTCTTGAACCAAAGCTTCATAAACTTCTTTCACACATTAAGATTTAAAATTTCCAAAGTTAATAAAAAATCCCATCCAAGGACAATATTACACAAAGCATATTTTTCACGAGTAATTTTTTGAAAATTGCTTGGCTTGTGCAAATGTGCATGTTAGAGAAAACAGAGAAAGAAATCTGAGAGTGTGAGATTATAAAAAATATCATTATTCAAGTTACAGTTCAGAAAGAGAATTAGCAACAAGATAAGCAATGAAATAGCACAGTTAGTCGGAGTGGCATTATAGCTACTTGTGGTTCTAATAAACCAAGTCATAATGTTATTGCTCTCAATGAAGAGCAATATAAGGATTTCTTTTGAGTTTGCATGTATTATGCAATTTCAACACTTACTACTAGTGTATTTTGAACATATGCTATGGTTTTGTAACCATTTTGATTTTTCATGTGACATCTAGTATTGAATTATCAATTAACAGTAGTATTTTGTCATTAATTATATGTAATCTATAAATATTATGGTTAATTTTGTATATTTGACATAGAAATTTTATTGCATTTTATGTCTTTAGATGGCCATGCCTACTGCATCAAACTTGAGGTAAAAACATATTGAGGAACTATTGTACCTGATCCCCGTACTAGTCCAGAAATAGGAGCAGGAATTTTCTCTCATACACAAACTTGAAATCATCATGTATATAGAGAAGGGCCCCTGATATGACACCTGCACTCATATGTTCACATATTCCTAGATTAATGTTCTCCTGTATTGTCACTACCAATATCATGTATAATTGAAAAGATCAAAATGAGGTTTCAGTTGAGGTAAGGATAAAAAAGTTGGCCCTAATATAGTAGAAATGATTACATAGAAATTTCAAGAAACATTGAGGTTTCAGTTAAGGTAAGGATAAAAAAGTTAACCCTAATATAAGTAGAAGTGAAAATAATGTAAAAGTAGTTTTTGAGTCACCACTAGGGTATTGATTTTCCATTTACCTTGTATACATACCCTATCCTTTCCAAATTCAAACTTATGCCTTTTGTAAAGAGTATAAGGATGTAACAAGAATAGTACATGATATAATTACGGTAAAGAAGATAATAATGGCTGGCACACCATTCAACAAAATAGAAAGTCATTCATTCTCAAGAAAACCCTGAGAGAGAGAAATCTAACTTGAAAACCATTCAACTGTGGAAATTCACAAGATCTTGGGAATGGTATTATAAAAATAGGGCTACAAAAAAACACCATAAACAGCCATAGCTATGTTTCACTTAAACTCATTATCATCTACTAGGTCATGAATTGAAAGGCCCACCTTCCCACCACCAAGTTGAAGAAAACACAAGCAGACAGAACAATATATTGCATATTGTTCTACATCTAGTCAATCTTGACCCCTGGAGGACTTTAAAAAGTTAAACTAGGCTAGAGACATCACAACTTCACAGTTAGTGTCATGCAAGTAAACCATAAAACTATATGTTACTCCCAATCTCCAAATTTTAAGAATCCTAGAATGGTTCTATGTTCACATTCAATTAGTTTCTTACCATTTCCGAATGTTTCTTTGGTCAATACTCATAGTGCAGTTTTATTTATGTTTAATGTTCAATTGTTTGTTGAAAAAACAACATTTCTTGGAATTGTAAGTAAAACAAAAGCTTTTATCATCTATTTCCTCTCTTTTTCAATGAATCTTTTGAAGTCAATAAATCATTTTCTAGCCATTAACTTCCTCGCTAATTTTCCCAAGAGAACTTCTACTTTGGATATTGCAAAAAAGATCAAAATTGAAAATACCTTTCTAGATCTTATTGGAAAATTTGTACTCCAACTTTCTTAATTATTATTAGTAATATATAGGTATGAAAATGCAATGAGATAGAAACAAATTAATCTTATGACTTAGAGAAAATGTGAACTAAAATAAACTTGAATATTCATAGGAAGAGCATACATGTATCATAACTAAACAATAGTCCACCCATACTTGCTACCAAGACCTTCAATCCAAGTACATATGCATTTCCAAAGAAAGACTCATCCTGCCCTACAAAAAGAAGAGATGATCCCTTCCTCCTGGGTATAAAACCCATTGTCATTTTTAATGAACATAGAAATTCAAATACTATATAGTATTTACTGTTTAGAGTTCAGAGTCTTGCATACACAACACAAAATAGTGAAATAACTCATCCTGCCCTACAAAAAGAAGAGATGATCCCTTCCTCCTAGGCATAAAACCTATTGTCATTTTTAATGAACATAGAAATTCAAATACTATATAGTATTTACTGTTTAGAGTTCAGAGTCCTGCATACACAACACAAAATAGTGAAATAAATATATAGGAAATTTGAACGAAAACTTTAGTGTAATGGTGAAAACTACCAAAAGCATAGTGTTTTTCCTTGGGTATTACATTTTTCTCTTCAAATTTATGCCCAGTAGATTTTTCTTTATTGTAGTTTAAAGTTAAAATAGAATAGAATTTTCACAACATATGAAGATAAAGGGCACAATCTACAAGGCAGTCTCTGTAAAAATCTAATTTGAAAAAGGCATTGCTAATATGCTCCAGATTTGAAGATTTGACAGTCACCCAATCAATATAAATTTTAGAACTACCATTTGTCTGAATAGGAAGGGATAAATTTCATGGAAATATTGCATGGCAATAGTATTGCACAAGAGTGGTTAATATTAGGCATTGTTCAAGAGCATTTGGGGTGCTACTAGTGTAGTTGGAGATAAGGTCAATTCTCAATGGTTGACCAGTCTCACTTTTTCAATAAACCCTCACGATTTCTTTTTGTTAGGGTATGCTCTATGTTGTATGAATTTTTATGTCTAGGAATGGAACCTATATTCAAGCATCCCTAGGGTGGGTCACAATTTAGGGGATGAATCTTGTGACTTGCTTATACAAAGAAATTTCCTCAAGACATAAAACCTGATGAATGATATATGGAGTCCTTGTTTTATCATTATATATGCTAGAAGCTTAGCCACTAAATGAGCATTAAAATCTCATATTCAACAAGTTGGTAGCAGAAGTGGAGACAATTTTTTCCTCTACATTCTTATTATCTCCATTTTTCATATTGAAAACTAAAAGTCATTGCAGGAAAAAACTTTGATGGAATCAAAAGTAAAACCTTCAAGAAACTTGGCTATCTTCTCTTAATTGATAGTGAAATAGGTAATATACAAGGCTATAATTCCACTATTATTTCCTAGGAGCTCTCTGATACACAATAGGGGTAGAATCCCAAGTTGTGATAACTAGGATTTATAATCTATTATATAACAGTTAAGAGGGAATGCAAGCTTAAAGCCTACACTGAATACAACCAGGTTTACATAAATTAATATAAGCATTATATTAATTTCCAATCTAATCATACCAATATTATTGAAAGCAAAGAATAAATGTTCAAACATATGTTCAAACAATGACAGTGGGCTATTGACCCCCCTACAAAGGATACCTCCATGAAAAAATTCTCCTTCATGCATACCAATTTACATCAAGTTAACTATCACTGCATGTAGTTGGATTGAAGGGAATAAAATGGTACATAAAGTGTAGGAGATAGATCACATCCAAAAACATGGGAGAGCTATGCAAAACTGGAGAAATTGGCTTGGAAAATGAAGGCGATAGGGTATTTCCAAATTCAAGACTTTTACTTAATGCTATGGAATAGAAGAAAAAAGAATCACTTATCTGCCACCATAGTGAAAAGTTAGCAATTGCATTTGGTTTGTTAAACATGGCCCCTGGTACAACTATTAGAGTTGCTAAGAACCTTTGAGTATGTTCGGATTTTCACACCGCATCTAAATTCATCTCCAAGATTGTTGCAAGAGAAATTGTTCTGAGAGATGTGAACCATTTCCATCATTTTAAATAGGGGAAATTTTCTTGTGGAGAATATTGGTGATGTTAAATGAAACAATCTGAAAAATAGGATTGCACTATAATAATGTGCACTACATCAGATATCCAATAATAACAAAGGGATAGAATATTTCTTAGTTCTTCTGCCAACTAGATTCATCATGGACCATGATCTTCATGGTCATCATGTGGACCTCCATACATGAAGAGTGAAAAGGGGGCTAGTGCAAATATTCTACAAGCTATTGCTAGATCTGGAGTCTTAGCTAGATATGATTAGTTGTAGTTAATTCATTTCAAAAGATACTGCTAACAGTTAATTCCTTTCAAAAGATACTACTAATATCATATGTTATGTCCCACTCAAGAACCCAAATTTTCCTTCAAGGATTACATTAAGAAGCTTTTCAACTTCAAGGAAAAATTATGAGAGGGTTGTTTTTAAAATGGAAGACTATCAATTTTCTGATGGTTCACTATGTGTTCAGACATTATTACATACTTCTCAATTAGGGAAAAGTGTCAGTGGATGATATGTACTGATGTAGATAAGTTTATATTCTCTTGTCCTTGGTTAAATAAGCTAGGTGTAACTAAGGAGGAAATAGTCCTAAGCAAGTGGGGACAATGCTAAAGACTTGGCAGAAATATGAGCATAGATAAGAGCTAAAGAAACCTTGAATAGTGACAAAGAAATTTTTTCAGTAGGTCTGAGAAAGGATAAAAGGTATTTGAGAGGCTTGAGAAACCTAATAATAGGCTAACAAAGTATAAGAGAAGAGTGAGTCTAGTGTTTTGTTGCAACAAAATGGAAGTATGATGGTTGAATGGGATAACAATTATGAAACAATCTCTTTTACATAAATATAGGATAATTAAGTAAATGAAAACACTTGCAAGAGAAATTGTTCTAAGAGATGTGAACCTTTTCCATCATTTTAAATAGGGTCAATGTTCTTGTGGAGAATATTGGTAGTGCTAAATGAAATAATCTGAAAAATAGGCTTGCACTATAATAATGTGCACTACATCAGATATCTAGTAATAACAAAGAGACATCCATTAAAGTGTAACAATAGGGAATTTTTTTCATATGTTGTAGTTCCAAGTGCCCTACTAAACATACATGAAAATGTGGAAGCATAGACAAGGAAAGTGAACTATTTCCAAAAATTCCTCAAAGAAATGTGATATCATGGAATGTCGTGATTAAATTACACCATAAACTATTACCTCAATCTATTCATAGTAAACAAAATTTGAAAATATCAGGGTTTCAGGGCTTACTCAGATTCTTCAGTTCGAAAAAAGAAAACCTTGAAATGACACCAACAACATCAAATACAATACAGTCCATAGTCGTGGCTGGAGATAGGTGACCTATACTCTAAAACCCTCAGCGAAACCTTATTTTCAAGATGGAGCTTGCCAAATTGGAGAATTGAAAGGTCAATACTAGCAAGGAAGAGTTTGGACCTGAGTGGGAACCAATAGTGGCAGGAAAAGCAACAAAAAATGGTGAAAATAACCAAAAAAATTACAAAAAATGATGAACGACAAAATGAGCTTGGCAAGGTATAATTATTTTTTTATATAATGCAAAAAATTAATATATAAATATAATATAGAATTTAATTAATATATAATATATATTTAATATAATAGTAAAATAGATTAAATTATATATAATATAATTATATTTATTATTATATTTAATAGTATATATATTATATTATTATTTTATATTGTATTCTATAATAAAAATTACTAAATATAAATATAAAATTATTATAATTAATAATTAATATATAAAAAATCTTATAGTTTAATTGATCTTCGTCTTGCATTAAGACAAACTCAATTTTAGACTATTGATAGACAAAATGAGCTTGGAAAAGTGTAATTATTATTTTTAGATAATGCAAATAAATAAATAAATCATCACTAATACCATCAAAGTCATCATGTATTAACACCTCAATAAGCAATAATATCATGATGTAATGTTAGGTGGTAAATCATCATGATATCTAAAGAACGAACATGAATCATAATACATATCACTATCATGTAATGTAATGTATTATAATGAAAAATTGTGAGATACTTATAAAGAACTATAGTCATAAGGCACATCATTATATACAAAAATATAACTGAAATATTTGTTATCCCTAGACTCCTTCCAAGATGTATCATCAAATTAATACAAATATAATAAGGATGTGGAAATAGGACTATCATCATATATATAAAGAATAACAACACTAGGCTCAACATGATGAATAGGTAAAAGAAGTGACACCACATCACATAAAGCATCATCCCTATATATATTGTTACTTAATGGTAGAGATATATCATCAACATCCATCACATGCACAAGGAGAATAGTCATCATGAATCATGTATACAAATGAAGTAAAATTATGTCAAGTGGATAGAAAAGCACCAAGGTCCATGGAGTAGAATTTAGGCATGAGAACAGCTCGTGAAATATGTATCTTCATCAATATGAAAAAATAATGCAATATCATCAATGATCAAAGGATATAAATAAATGAACAATGAAAACATCTTATAATCCTTGAGACATGTATGAATGTAGTCCCAAGACAATGGATCAAAAAGACCCATATTAATTGATCTTTAGAGAGATCAGGTAAAAGAAAGAGAGATAGAGGGGGAGACAATTCTATATAGAGAGAGGAATATGTACTAACACTTGCACCTAAAGGAGGTTCAAGGATTGCGCCAATAGAAAACTATATGTATGTTAATATGTTAGAGAGTATGTATTTGTGCATGGATGTGCTACAAATTCTAGCTGCATGTGGCTAGCTTAAATAATTAATAATAAGTGCTAAATAATGGAATGAAATAAATTTAGACAAATCTAGATTAAGGCTCCCTAACATACTTTGTGCTCTTGGGCTTAGATGTGGTGAAGTTGGGGCCCCCTAACATGCTTCCTCTCTGACCCCATCATGGTGGACTATGGGAATAACACTATTGATTCTTGATTCCTTAAATGATCTATTCAAATGGATTGAAATAATTGATAATATATATGTATTATATGTACCATAACTCTTATTGAATCATTGGTAGAATTATATGTTATCAAAATGGCTTCAAATCATAGTTAAAAGAATTAATGATTCATTAACATAATGAGTAATAAAAGTTAAAGAATGTAAATGCTAATTTTTTTTATAAAATATGTGAAGGCCTTAAGACTGCACCGAGAGGCAATGCCTTCCACGCAATAGGTATTTTTGGTGCACCTTGAAGTAACCTAGGCAGCCAAATGGCCTGCTTAGGTAGGGGTCCCATGAGGGGATTTAAGCTCTATGCATTATGATCAAATTCGAAAGAAAAAAGAATAGAGGAGTAATAGTCATTTATTTAGTCATTTTTATTTGTCTGATATTAGTCATTTATTTAGTCATTTTTATTTGTCTAATATTAGTCATTTATTTAGTCATTTAGTTGTGATTTTACCCGATGACCAAATTAGTCATTTATTTGCCAAATAATACTAGTGTTAGTCATGTGACTAAAAGTTTTAGTCACGTAGTCATTTATTTTCCAAATTCTACTAGTGACATAAACATTTGGACTCCCTTGAAAGAGAGAGAATCTTCACTCAAAGAAGTCTTCCATAAGGTTCTAAGATTTGGAACTTCATTTCCTCCTGCAGGTTTGTTATCCTTCCTCATCTTTCTTAGGTTATTAATAATGGTGAGAAGGCTCTTTTTTGGGAAGAAACCTGGAATGACCACAATCCTCTTAGGTCCCTTAGCAATTGGACACATATTGAATCGACTTTAAAAGCTTGTTGGGGCAACAAGGCAATAGATTATTTAGTGTATGATCCTACTAGGCCCAACATGGAAAAATGGAAGGATTTTGATTCCTTACAGGTCCCTCCACATGAAAATATTTATTAAAATTAGAACTCCTAAAGAGGAAAATTTTCCTTTCCAATAATCAAGATGTGATCATTTGGACAAAATCCAAATCTGGTCAATATAGTGTAAAACAAGGATACAATTTGTTGGTTACTAAAAATTTGAAATCTCCTTGGCCCTTTAGACTTTGTTGGAGCCCTCGTGTTCTTCCAAAAGCAGGTGCATTTTCTTGGCTTACAATCAAAGACATAATTCTAATGGGTATGTGATTGGACAGATTGGGAATCATGCCTTTATTCCCCTGTGTCTTGTGTGGGAATGCTTTTGAATCTGTGGACCACCTTTTAATTGGTTGTGAATTTTCCTATCAATGTTGGACTTAGGTTATGAACAAGCTTGGATGGTCAGGTCCTCTTCATAATACTATCCTTAATCACTTTATTAGTTGGTCATTTCTCTTTTCATCCTCCTCTTTATTTTGTTTTTGGTAGATATCCCCTTCTATAATCATCTAGAATATTTGGCTCGAAAGGAATAATAGAATTTTCAGAAAGAAGGCCTCCACCCTCTATCAAGTCCTGCAAAAATTGAGATCTCCATCTTTGAGGTGACAACAACACCTCTATTCAAGACGAAAAATTCAAAAATAATTTATTCTTCCTGAGATGCATTCATTTTAAAAAATTGCAACTTATTAAACTCCCTAGAGTAGGATCATTTTCAAACACGACTCTTGGAGTGAACAAAAATTATTTAACTTGAATCCCTCCCCCTAGAAAATTTTTCAAACTAAATTTTTATGGGGATTCGAGAGGTAACCCAAGAAATTTTGGTATAGAAACAGTCTTAAGGAATTAGCAAGGGGAATTCATTAGTGCTACATGTGAATTGTTCCCTAATTGCACTAACAATGTTGTTGAATTTAATGCCTTGAGAATTGGCCTGAACCTAGCTAAAAAGCTCTCCATCCCACTTCTTCTCATTGAAGGTGACTCAATGGTTGCAATTTCAGCTTTAAAAGAAAAGGTTCTAACTCATGGCATCTAGATTACATCTTGCAACAACTTGAGGAGTTCCCAAGATTTCAAATCTCCCATTGCTAAAAAGAAGCTAATCTACATGCAGACACCCTTGCAAACAAAGCAATCGATGAAGCCTTAGCTTATAGAGAATTCTCAGCCAAAGAGTGTGCTCAATTATTTTGTAAGAAATAATTTACAAACCATCAATATTGGCTTCTTTTGGGCATATTTTCTTCTTTCTTACATTTTACTATGATTTTAGTTGAGGTGGATTTTCCTAGTCAGCAACAAGGTCTCCTTTTAATGAACCCCCTTAAATGTGTCACACCTAGGCCTGATGTTTTGCGTCTTGGGACTTGCATCATTCCCATGTCAAATATCTCTCTGCAAGATACCCTAGATTCATACATGTTGGTGGCTTCAAGTCTCAAAAAACTCATTGGGATTCACTTCTTTGCACATTACTAACTACATTTGACATTGTTAATATGCTTTGGCAGCCGCCATTTTCTACTTTCTTGCTTCACACCAGACATTTTGATCTTGCATCTTGTTACTCATGCGACCTCCTGTTAGTTGCACTATTTGGGGTTGACACCTATCCCCCTTCTTCACTTGTGTCTGCCACAATGAACTTGCTTCCTTTTGTGAGACATTCTTGAGGAACTCATGGTCTATTTGTAATCTTGATATTAAATGCAAACTCAAGGAATTTGTACTGGTGTTCTCAATTGTCTTCTTGGTCAAATTGGGGCTAATGACTAAATTTATCCTTCTCATGTGTTTTCCTACGGGAGGCTACTCTCGCTGATGGACATCTAAGAGGTTGATCTTTTAGCATTTCCTCTATCTAGCGGCTCCTATTTTGGCACAATTGTATTGCTTTAAAATGATGATATTTCTAAAGCATGTTCCAAGTATTGGCACTTGGCACTGAGAAAGAAATCTTTAAGTATAGGCTTTGCTAAGCATTAATGGTACTCCACCTCCTTATCACTGTTGGGTACACTTGAAGCTCAGCCTCCTTAATTACAGGATCATGTTTGACATCGTCAATTGTGTTTAGGTAGCTAAGCCACTCCTTTTAAACATGGGAATTTGGTGGAATTTTCTACATCCTTCTTTCTTGTTTTATTTCTTCAACCCTACTATGAAAATGGAAAATCTCTTCAGGGTCTATGTTCCACCCAGGACACATGAAATATGGGATTGTTCACAGTTTATGTTGGAAAAACTAAAGCGAACGTTTGCGATAGAATGCAAATAGGTTCAAGATGTAATTGAATTAGTTCTTAGTTATGGCTGGTTGGATCTCCAAGTTATATCACTCCCTCATGAGGTCGCCTCATGTTTCACCTCCAATCTCATGAACATTATTTGGTGTGTGGAGATGGTAAAATTTATGTTCGACACTTATCTACTCCTGCATATATGTCCACTTTCATCCTTGCAGCCTACTTTGGAGAGTTATGACATTCTTCAGGGCATGAATATAGTTGGAGGCATCTTTTTCGGGAAGCCCCTACTCTCCGATAGACGATTTTATTCTCTACTCTACTCTATGTCAAATGGTCTATTGAATGATTGTTTGCGCAACTTCAATTATCAACTTCTCAGGCTCAGAGCACAATATGGCAATATAGTATGTGATTCAATTCAAGATCTCTATAATGTTGTGTGTTTTCTCATAAGACACACTCTATTGGGCCTCATGATGAAACGTTCTTTCCACCACCCACAGATTTAGCCTCTCATGAGGAGAGTACTTCTTGATACTTTTTGCCAGTCTGGGATTCATGATTTCGCTACTCATCAATTTTATTTTTGGCCTTGGCCATTTTCCTTTCTGGTCATTAGGATCTCCTTGCCCGGCTTCATGACACTTCGCTTGGTTCTTCGACCTATTTAGTTTCACACTTATTTGTTTTTGTAGGTTTTGTGGTCTTTGTAATCAAGGGAAAATTTGAATTTGTTAGAGGGGTTAGCACAATAACATTAAAATTCCTATGAAATAACAAAGCACAAAGGAACTAATGTGAAGACAAAAGGGACAATGTTACCCTAGGTCTCCACCTTCCATGATTAACCTTTGTTACACCTCCTAGCTTGCAATAAGTAAAAGATGCCCTCAGATTTGTATGAGCAACTATGACAAAATACTAAGCCCTATGCAAGTGTTGAAGGATTTGCATAAAGAAAATGACCTCACAATGGACTAAAATGACAATGGCTGTAAGTGGCTATGACTGCAAAACTAATAATAGTGTAAAGAGAAATCTGAGCATGAGAGAGACCAAGAGAGAGCAAATGAGAACAAAATTTCCATTTTATAAAAACTGCAATTTTGAATGTATGGCCAGGATGAGAAGATGACAAAAACCCTAGGATCAATGATCAAAATTGAATGTTGCCGTATGCATTAGGGTTAGGTCAAAATTAGGGCAATGTCAAGAAATGAATGACCAAGATTGAATTATAAGATAATTCAATCAAGGGTCGAAATTAAATGAGATGTCAGAAAATAAGAATTAATTTGGAAGATAAGACTGGCACAGAAAAAGAGGTTGTTGGAGAAATTAAATAATAAAATTTATTTACTCTAGCTGACCAGTAAATAATTAAATAATAAAGATATTATTTAATTATGGAGGAATGTGACAAAAGGAATTATTTTGAATTAAATGATGATTTAATTCAAAATTCCTGAAAGTGGGCTAAATTAAATAAATAAAATTTATTTAATTTATGAGAGAAGAGGCTAATGAATAATTAAATAATTAAAATAATTATTTAATTATAGTGGAAAGTGGACAAAAATTAAATAAATTAGAATTTATTTAACTTTGGAAAGAAAGTGAATCCAATTAGTGACGTAATTAAATAAATAAAATTTATTTATTTAATAAAGAAGAAATAAATGACAAAAGGAGAATTAAATAAATTTAAGAAATTTAATTAATTAAAGGGAGACCTAGGTAATTAATGACGTATTAGATAAATAAATAACATTTATTTATTTAATAATCAAGGAGGAATGAATGACAAAGGGGGGATTAAATAAATTAAGAAATTTATTTAATTAAAGGAAGACTTTAGACAGTTAGTGACGTATTTAATAAATAAATTAAAATTTATTTATTTAATAATCATGAAGAATAAAAGGACATGAATTAATTAAATAATTACGAATTATTTAATCAATAGTCGAATGTGGACCAAAGACATAATTAACTATTTTAATTATGCTAGGACGAAAGTGGTAAAAATGAAGCTTGCAGGCCTAGGTCATTTTTAGGTGTCTACATTTTGCCCCTCTTTGTCATAATGTCGCTTGTCGCATTGTGACAAAGAAAAATAAACCAAGAATATGCCCCAGCGAGGGTACGGAGTATCATTGCCCCCTCAGGAAATTTTCAAATTTTTAGGCGGGTGCCAGAAAAATTTGCAAAGGGTCCCGATAAATCAATTTGATGACTAGAAAAACAATGGCGCAGTCGGTTTCAGATTCTGACATGTTTAAAGCAACTTACGGGGAGGTCAAAGGTGCGGAAATGAGCCTCCAGTATTGACTTTGGGTAAAAAAATGTCATTTTGACCTTATAAATAGGTTGACAAAAGGGTAAAAGTCAATTCACTTTTACTATTCACTTTGCAAAACCTGAGAGTTCAGAGCGAAAGACGCAGCAGCGAGGATGGTTATTCCAGTGTCAAAGCACCGAGGAGAGATCGTGAGGACTTTTAGACGGCCAGAGGGCTCAGGACCAGCGGTACGTACCCTAATCCCACTTTGTCATTTTATCGTTTTACGCGTTATTTAATGCTTTCTAGGGTAGTGAACGAATGCACTGTGACGCATATGCGTTCGCGTAAGTCACAATTGCCTTCGCGTTCGCCGCATTTGATGCGTCGCGACGCAAGCGCAAAGGGAAAAGGAGCCGCTCCGGTGGTTTCCGCCGCATTTGATATTTGGCGCGACGCAAGTGCTTTATCAAGTCGCATTTGACCGATCGGGTGCCGCAATCGCCAAGTTGTGACGCAACTGATTGTTTGAATGTCGCAAGTGAAATTCCGCGCCGCATTCGCTATGTTGACGCGCAAACGCATAATTTCGTGACGCAAGTGTCTTCAAGCGACGCACTTGACTTAATGCAACGCATTTGACTTTTCGAATGACGCATTTGCGTTTTAGCGACGCAATTGCTTATTTGCGACGCATTCGCCTATTTTCTTAGTTTAACTTGCTTTGATGCTTTCATGCCCTTAGTTATTTTCCATGATGGTCACAGTTGTCCCAAAAAGTGCTAATGCAGTGTTCGTCTTGTTGCAGAGGCAGCTTGCCCCTATCTACACGAGGGAGAGCAGACCGAGGACCTTTCATTTTGGCAATCAGCTAGGCCCGCGAGAGCAGCGATGATTGATGAGACTCGGCTTATACTATGCTGCGTTCATGCCCGCCATTCGGGCGAACAGGGGTTTTCTTACGGCACTGTGCGAGAGATGGCATTCTGAGACCTGTTCCTTTCACCTGCCGACAGGTGAGGCTACCATTACCCTGGAGGACGTCTATCGTATTCTCCGGATTCTGATTCAAGGGGAGAAGATCGTGTACGATCCACGCCATGGAGAGCAGACCTTTCGGCCGTATTACCAGGATCAGGGTGCCGGACTCGGCATTCAGGGTTACGAGATCCATTGGGATTTCCTGGCGGAGCACTACAGTCGCTTTGATGCATTCCTGGCGACTATGATTGGTGGCATTTTGGTTCCTGACCGACGAGGACACGGATTTCCGATTGGTTGGGGGGACGTCCTTGTCGGTATGAGGAGAGATAGGACAGTTTATGCGTGGGGTCCCTGTTTGCTGGGGACGCTTTATCATCAGCTGCATGACGTTGTATACAGGAGAGGAGAGAGTATCTCCTGTGGGACCACACTTATGATGATCTGGGCATGGGAGCACATTGCCATATTCCGCCCTCCTATCGATAGACCACAACTAGCCGAGGGGATGCCTTACTCCTACTATTATGCCGACACATTACAGCAGACCCACATGGGTGAGATAGGGTGGTGGCGGCATCGGATTGATACCATGGTGACGTTCATCTGGAGGCCCTACAGGGATTGTGAGGCATGGGATGATGAGGACGATCATCTGAGTCTTTGCAGGCAGTATCGATATCTCATTGGCAGGACAGTACATACATCCCTGATTATTGAGATGTATCTGCCGCAACGTGTACTGAGACAGTTCGGGGAGCAGCAGGATGTACCTATGGGGACGACAGATTATGCCCGATCGTCTAGAGAGTATGCATGGGGGCTGGCCATCCCAGTGGCCTTCGCGACACAGCAGATAGACGGGCTAGTAGCCCAGGCCTGGGGTTGGAGAGGTGGAGCAGCAGATTCGAGTACGACAACAACCTATGATCTATGGTGGCAAGCACGCCGACCCGTGCCATTGACAGATCCTGATGGGCCAGCACCAGTTGACAGGCAGTCAGTGATTCCATGAGTGCCACGAGCCAGACGAGGGGGCAGAGGCAGAGATGGGGGCAGAGGTAGAGGCAGAGGCAGGGGCAGGGATGGGGATGGAGGGAGGGGTGGTGATGGAGGGAGGGACGGAGGCAGGGGTGATGATGGAGGTCAAGGTGGAGACGGAGGCCATGGTGGAGATGGAAGTCGAGGTGGAGATGACGGTGGAGATGGCAGGAGGTGACGGCGGGATGGACAGGTACTAGGTCGCAGGGTGCGACAGCGCGTGGCGAGGGTAGCGTTAGATGCTATCCCCGAGGTCGGTGAGGAGGGAGAGATGGAGGAGCAGCCCAGATAGGAGATAGAGGGCGAGGGGGGATAGGAGGGGGAGCCAGAGGTGGGGGGACAGGAGGAGGCGGAGGGGGAGAGACAGGAGGCGGAGGTGGCAGGTGAGGAGGAGGCGGAGGTGGCAGGGCAGGAGGATGATGATGATGACGAGGAGGATGAGGCCATAGGTGAGGCAGAGAGACTCTTGAGATGGCAGATGGTGGAAGGTGAGGAGGAGATACCATCCTCAGAGTTGCCACCGGATGCTACAACTGATCAGCGAGTGGCCGATCTTCAGCAAAGATTAGCCGCCAGCCTTGCACAGGTTAGGTCCTACAGTCGGCATTGGAGGTAGCCCGTGTAGAGCGGGATCAGGCGGTGATTCGCCAGCAGGATTCAGCGAGGTGGTGCACAGAGTTTGCGGCCCTATGCACAGGACCCACAGGAGACATGGCTTGGGAGCTTGCTAGGGTGAGCACCAGTTGGGACAGTACAGACCCTCTATGAGCAGGCAGTGCCGCCAGAGCAGCAAGATCCTACCCTGTCCGATCACAGGTACAAGGATAGGTAGTGGGCACAATTCGGGTAGTGGCAGTGGTACCAGGAGCCATACCAGTGTTGGAGGGTCGACTTCCACAGGACACACATCAGGCCACAGGTCACATCACTCCCGCAGGCATACTCTGAGTCACCATTCGGGGCACAGTCAGGGTTCCATTTAGGAGGTCAGTGGTCGTCACCAACAGCCACCTCCTCTGAGTCCAGAGTCCAGCTGCAGTGACTTCACAGGTGCACCATACTGTCACGATGATGCCTTCACCCACAGTTCCCTCATCTTCATAGACACAGGCCACTACAGGACCATCCATTGTTTCAGCGCCAGTGACAGGGCCTCAACCACCACCACATTCTTCACCCCGAGGGGATGATGAGAGCCTACCCTAGGGACATATTTGTATTTGGACACACTATGTTTATTGTTGAGCCTGTGAGCTCCATTTTTGGGATATCCATTGACTCTATCCTGTGACATTGCATATTTTTGAGATGGTATTATATGATGATGCAGTTTTGATGTGGCCTATATGCGTTATGTGATGTTCTATGCATTATGTTATGTATGATGTATGATGCTTAATTTATGATGCCATTTATGTATTATGATGTCTATGTTGTGATTTTTGATGCCATGATGATGCAATATTTATATGGTTATTGTAAATGATGTGCATAATGTGTTTATGTAAGAGATGCAGTGATGATGATTATGTTAATGATGTGCATGATGCTTATGTATATGATCTAATGCCTTGTATGATGTATGTATGGACCTGATGCAATGTGTTTATTTATATGATTTAATGCCCTGTATTTATTTAATGCCATGGATTATGTATGTATGGACTTGATGCAATATATATGATCATGTATGCACTTATGTTTTTGGATGCCACAGGATATTATCATGGGATGGACAAGAGAAGATGGCGAGACTGAGGAGAGAAGATGACCAGACCAAAGAGGAGAAGATATGAGACCTACGAGAAGATACAAATCCTTCAAAACTTTACTATAGGACTTTTAATATTCGTTGCTCTTAAAACATCATTGGGCAAACTATTGTAATGGCCAACAAACACCAAGATAGGTGTGCAAGGTGTACCCAAGACAAGACAGTCATAGACAAGGATGATTATGACTCATACTAGGAGCGTGCTTGCCCCAGTCTTGTCGTCATAATCAACCACAAGCAGGAAAAGACAATGACAGATCATGGAACGTCGTTGCTTCTCTAAATCCTGTTTCCGGGACATCCTTGAGAAACTAGTGACATGATTGCCAAACTACAAAAATAAAGTCTCTATCATGATATGTCGTTGCTTTTCTAAATCCCAAGATCAGGATCTCGCTGAGAAGCTAGTAGTCATGCGTGTCAATTGTCATGCTACGTCGCTGTTTCTCTAAATCCTGCTTAGTGGGATCTCGCTGAAAAACTAATAACATGATAAAAGATGAAAAAAGACAATTGTCAAGTGTTTGCCAAGTGCATCTGGATATGCATTGTTCTGATGCCACGATGTCTTGTTTGATGATGTCGAGTTGTTCGAATGTTTAAAGTTTTGATGACCTTGAAAATGTCGAGACTTGGTGAATTCAGGAAGGACACATCCTGAATGATGCCGAATGTCGGGAGGATTTGATCCCTAATGGTTGTAAGGGGTCCCTCAAAATAATGACGATGCCTAGGAAGGACACATCCTAAAGCATAAATGATAGAATTGGTTCTTCAGAAGGACTCATCTGAAGAATACTAATGTCAGGAAGAGTGATCCTTAGATGTCAAGAGGATCGCTCAGAAGGCCGAATGACGATGACGACGCCTAGGAAGGACACATCCTAGGGCGTAAATGACAGCGGTTATCTTTCAGAAGGACTCATCTGAAGACTAACCAAAATTTGACAGTTTGACCAGTTATAATGATGATTTGACTTGTTTTGACCGAGGTTGACTTGTGTTTGACTATATGCCCATATTGCCTTGATGACATGAGTGGTATGAGATTGTCATGCCAAATAACATGATTGTTTTACTCTGGTTTTAGGAGTTTCCCCTATATGGAGAAATGATTGAAGACTTCTGACGTGTGTGCCAGTGTAATGCCATGAACCCTAATGGACTGACCTAGTGCAGCCTCGGGGGCTCATCGATAGATGGCCTTGCCTACGTCATACACTCAGAGACCTCGTAGTTCAACATGACCAATGACTTTGTCTTGATGACCAAAGATTGCGCCATGATTTATTTTGACAAACCTAAGAGGACTGACCTAATGTCTCGGGGACTCAGGTATGAGTCTTGCCTACGTAGCAAATGCGCAGAGACAACATAGTTCGGACAAATGACAAGGATCGATTTGACTTGATTGATTTTGACGAGAGATGACCGTGTGCTTGTGCGCCTCGGGCAGTCCAATGTTTTGCTGGTTTTCTTCAGGATGTTTTATGATTTTTAGGTCTTTTTTCAGGACATTTTGCGATGTTTTTGTCATTTTTCAGGACATTTTATGATGTTTTTGTCTTTTTTTAGGACTTTTTATGATCTTTTTGTGTTTTTTTTAAGACTTTTTATGATGTTTTTGTCTTTTTTTAAGGACTTTTTATGATGTTTTTGTCTTTTTTCAGGACTTTTTATGATGTTTTTGTCTTTTTTCAGGTCTTTTTATGATGTTTTTGTCTTTTTTCAGGACTTTTTATGATGTTTTTGTCTTTTTTCAGGACTTCCACTGCAGTTGCATGATAACCATTTTTCCCCCAGTCAGGTTGAAAACTTAGCCATTTGCAAGGAACATGGACGGGATGTTGTTGACTTGTTAGACAGACATTTGTCAAAACAGGATGTCAATCGGTCATCCACTATGATAGGAAGGGTAGGATGTGATGGCGATTTGCGGAAATGTCTTTCATCCTAGACCAAGTATAGACAAAGTGACAATAGATGGTAGAGCAATGATTGATTACGCATGGCGCCTGTTTGCCAGGTTTTCACCATGGTACTTGTCCAAAGCGCCTGTTTGCCAGGTTTTCACTATTGGACGAATTATTTTTTTCTTTTTACTATTTTTATGATTTTATGATTTTTTTTGGTGTCACCAAGATGCCTGTTTGCCAGGTTTTCATCAAGGTGACGATTTTTTTCATTTTTCAATTTCAATTTTTTTTTTTTGTATTTTAGGCCCTCAGCCTTTGTCCTCCGATGCTGATGAACTTTTGAGGTGTAAACCGTTGATGGTCCTCACTAACTGCTCCTCATCCCGCTGCCGCTTTGATATGCTCCAGAACCAAAAGAAGATATGATAATATATGGACGCAGCTTTGGTTCAAATTCTTTCTTGGCTTTTCTCTGTCTGCTTGGTTCTTAGGGTTCTGCATGAGAACCGGTCGCCAATGTCTAACTCTTCTCGACCATAACCTTTTATTGTAGCTGCGACAAAGGCGGTTTTGATATGCCTGGAGGTGATTCAGTGAGTTTTGTCTTCTTTCGTCCAGCATTTCCAGCTCGTGCAAGCGTGATTGTCGGTATTCCTCTTCATTAGTTAGACCCTTCAAAGAGACCCGTAGCGAAGGAATTTCGACCTCAATGGGTAAGATGGCTTCCGCGCCAAAAACCAGGGCGAATGGGGTAGCTCCTTGTAGGCATACGAATGCTAGTTCGGTAAGCCCACAGAGCGGGTTTTTAAGTTGGCAATCGCGGCAGCTGTCATTGACAGTCTTTTTAAGGATCTTGATAATGGTTTTATTCGACGCCTCAGCTTGGCCATTTCCTTGGGGGTAGTATGGGGATGAAAAGTGGTGCTGGATATGGAATTGCTCACATAACTCACGTACGTCTTGGTTTTTGAATGGACGTCCGTTGTCAGTGATGATGGATCGTGGGAGGCCATACCGGAAATGATGTAATTGAGGATAAACTTTGATATTTGTTTGCCAGTAATGTATATCAACAGAATGGCTTCGATCCACTTTGTGAAATACTCAGTGGCGGTGATAATGAATTTATGGTCGTTGGAGGAGGTTGGATGAATCTTACCCACGAGGTCGAGCCCCCATTGAGCGAAGGGCCATGGAGAAGTGATTGGCCGAAGTTCTTGTGCTGGAGCATGGACCAAATCACTATGGATCTGACACTTGCAACAGGTTCTGACATATTCTAGTGCATCTTTTTCCATTGTCGGCCAATAATATCCAAGTCTCGTTAGTTTCTTAGCCAGAGTGGGATCGCTCGAATGAGATCCGCATATACCATCGTGCACTTCTCGTAAGGTCGTACATGCTTCATCGGTGTTAAGACATCTAAGGAGGGTATTGTCGAAACTACGGCAGTATAGGGTGTCACTGATAATGGCATACCTTGCGGACTTCCTAATGAAGGACTTTCTTTGGTTATTGGATAGGTTCGATGGAAGGGTGTGAGTCTTTAGATAGTCATAAATGTCTTGATACCAAGGAGAGTTGGGACCAACAAGTTCGCAAACCATTTCCGACTCTGGGATATCATATGCCGGTATCAATAGTTGTTCTACTAGGAACTCAAATTGTGACACATTTTTTGGGATGTCCAAGAGAGAACTAATAGTAGCCATTGCGTTAGCTGCCTTATTCTGTACCCTAGGGATTTGTTCAAAAGACACTGATTGGAAGTATGTTAGGAAACTGTCCACCATCCTCTTGTACGGAAGCAACTTTTCATCCTTTGTTTCATAGTCACCATTCACTTGGTTGATTACTAGCTGGGAATCTCCGAATACAAGCAATGTCTGAATTTTCCATTTGATTGCCAACTTGAGGCCTGTCACCAATGCTTCGTATTCAGCAATGTTATTTGTACAAGGGAAAGTGATTTGAAAAGATTTAGGAATTGAATCCCCTTGTGGTGTGATGAACAAGATTCCAACGCCTGAGCCATGACCAGTGTGGGACCCATCAAAATACAACTTCCATGGTGTTGCTGGTTCCGTATGAAAAATGGACTTGTCAGGAAAATCAGTTACCAACGGATGAGAGGCTTGCATTGGCGCATCTGCCAGTTGATCTGCTATTACTTTCCCTTTTATTGCCTTGCGTTCAACATACTGTATGTCGTACTCACTTAGGATCATGACCCATTTTTCCAATCGGCCTGTTAACGCTGCTCGACTCAATAGATATTTTAATGGGTCAATCTTGGCAACCAGTTGTGTCTGATGATTAAGCATATAATGCCTTAGTTTTTGGGCTGCAAAGACAACTGCGAGACATGCACGTTCAATGTATGTATAATTCAACTCATAACCTATCAGTGTGCGGCTGATGTAGTAGATTGCTCTTTCTTTCCCTTCATGATCATTTTGAGCCAGTAATGCCCCCAGTGCTGAACTAGTGGTCGAGATGTATAAAATTAATGGTTTTCCCTGAATAGGCGACATGAGGACTAGTGTTGACAGCAGGTAATCTTTGATTTGTTGGAAGGCCTGTTGACATTTATCCGTCCATACAAAGGGGACACCTTTGCGTAACAGATACTGGAATGGGTGGCACTTATCTGCCAATTGAGCTATGAAGCGGCGAATAGATTGCACTCTGCCTTGCAGGGTTCTAAGTTCACTGATTCCTCTAGGTGGAGGCATGTCAATGATTGCTTTGATTTTTCCGGATCAACCTCTATGCCTCTTCGGGAGATGATGTATCCCAATAGCTTTCCTGATGTGACCCCAAAAACACACTTCTTAGGGTTTAGTCGAACTTTGTACTATTCCAGTCTCTTGAAAATTTTGTCGAGTACCTTCAAATGATCTTTCCTAGTTGTCGATTTGGCCAATAAGTCATCTACATAGTCCTCCATTATATTGTGCATCATGTCATGGAAGATCGTGGTCATAGCCCTTTGATATGTGGCACCTGCATTTTTGAGACCGAAGGGCATGACATTCCAACAGTATGTACCCCATGGGCAAGTAAATGTTGTTTTGTGCTGATCCTCAGGAGCAATGCGGATTTGATTATAACCAGAGAAACCATCCATGAGGGATAGCATCTCATGTCCTGCTGTAAGGTCTACTATGATGTCAATGTTTGGTAAAGGAAAGTCATCTTTTGGACATGCTTTGTTTAGGTCCCGAAAATCTGTACATACCCGAATTAGCCCATTTGGCTTTGTCACTGGCACTAGATTAGAAATCCATTCAGCATAATCTATGGACCTTATGAATCCGGCATCCAATAATTTCTTTAGCTCGGCTTTAACCAATAGAGCAACTTGAGGGTGCATTTTGCGCAACTTCTGCTTGACTGGTTTAGCATTGGGTACTAGTGGCAGATGATGTAGAACTAGTTCGGGGTCCAATCCTGGCATGTCAGCGTAGGACCATGCAAAGTTTATTTTCCGTTCTGCAAAGAATTTATGAAAGTCTGGTCTTTCTTCATCTGTCAATGATGCCGCAAATAAGACCATCTTGGGGTCTTCTGGAGTTGAAATGTTATCCTCTATGGTGTCCTCAACAAGCATGGTCGATTTTTCCTGTTGCACGGGGAGAAAGTCCAGTCCTCCATCTTTGGGCGCCTCAGAGAGGTTTTCACCCGCAGATACGTCCTTTGTTTTTACTATTTTATTGTCAAGAGGTGCCTTTCAGTTTTCACCTAGAGACATTTCATTTTTTACTTTATTTTTGCTTTTGCGACTAGAGGACTGGATGGTCTCACCGAAGTATGCCGTGCAGTCTAAATCAATAGAAAATCTAGATTTGTGGTCCCCACTTGGTATGCCTTCTCGTAATCCCATGAATTCGGCAATGGCTTCATCATTTTGGAATGTATCTAGAATTGGCGGTCCTTGTTGGTCCCAATCAACTAGTTCAGGGTAGACTAATGAAATGCCATCATCAAGACTAGTGAATTCGGGTGAGGATGCCGATAGCATACAGATGGATTCGTTGATGTTATAGATGAGGTTCTCATCGTCCAACTCAACATCGGATTCTATCCAGTATTCTCCTTCACTAGTGTCATATTCGTTGTCATAATAAGGAGTGACGGTTTTAGAGCCTTGGCTATCAATGTCTTCTGATACTTCGAATAGATTAGATTGAGGGGGTTCGGATGGTGGTCGTTGTGTGTCATGGGAAGTGGTAGTGGGATTTTGACTGTTTGGTGTCTGCTCCATTTTGAATGTTTGCCAAAACTGTTGTTCAGAGGTCAGTTCCCCTGGTTCGACAAATAAATCATCGAGGCCACAGTCACTTAGGGATCGTTCGGAGCCAAATTCCCACTCGTGGGAGTCTGTTTCGGTTAGGGATTTCCTAGTAGTCTCGACACTTTCAGAAGCATGTACTCGCTCACTGGAAAGTCCAGAGGTACGTCGATCGCCATTGTCGATTGATCTAAACCCTAATCCAAGATACTTCAGAGTTTGGAAAGTTTCTATAGGTTCCCTTCGACCGGTTTTATTTTTTCCAAGGCCACTAGTACCATCGTAGCCTTTAGCCTTCATGATGTTGTAACCCTTGCCGTATTTCTGAACTGGTAGTGGAGGTAATGAGACTGTATCCCTATAGATCCATCCTGTGATGTCAGCAAGGTCTTCATCACTCATGTCTCCCCACTTGATGAACACTGTATTCGGTGGAACTTTGAATGTTTCTTGCGGTTCCATTCTGAAACATGGTCGACCATATATCTTTGGAGGAGTGGGTATTGTAGTTATGTTGTATGCTGTATTTAGTTTGAACTCTCCGCAGCCCAGGTCCTGGATTTTGACAGTTGCCTCAGTCTTAGGACTGGTGGAGGGTGGTGGTATGGCGAAAGACGTGGACGGAGTGAATATGGAAGATGACATGAGCGTGGAAGGGTCAATGTATTTGGACGACGAGGAGCCAGGTGCTTCTTGGTTAATCGGTACTTGGTTTTCAGAGATGCCCCTTAAATTGGTACAATATTGGAAAGGGTCAGGGTCTCCGTATATGGTTACTTCTGTACCATCAAAAGGAAATTTGAGGCATTGGTGGTATGTCGACGGAATGGATTTTAAGGCGTGGATCCATGGGCGGCCAAGTAAGATGTTGTATGGTAGTTCCAAATCTAGGACCTGGCAAGTTGTGTCGACAATGAGTGGTCCCACTCTGATAGGGAGAGAGATAACACCTCGCGAAGAGCGTTCCTCGTCATCATATGCTTTGATCACTATGCTTTTCGTTGGGTCTACGCATGCATCAGAGAATCCAAGAGCCTTAACCAGTTTAAGGGAGCATATATTCAACCCTGCTCCGCCATCTATTAGGACCCGTCTAACCTTGTGCTTGTGGACAAAAACTTCTATGTGTAACGCATCATTGTGGTTGGTTTTAGATGATGAGTAATCCTGATCTGAGAAGGTGACATGGTGCGGCGTGGTGAGATATCCCACCATAGTTTCAAACTGATTGACATCAATGTCCTTCGGGACCGATGACTCTAAGAGGGTTTTATCCAGGATTTCTTTGTGTGCAGGAGAGATACGAAGCAGCTCAAGGATAGATATTTGCACAGGAGTCTTTCCTAGTTGGTCAATGAGATTGAACTGACTTTTGGGTTTCCACTGTTGTGGGGTTGAGACAGGTTTTGATTGTTTAGCAGATGAAGCTAGTTGTGATTGCTTAGCAGATGGGCCTGCTATAATGATCTTGGCTTGTCTAGGGGGAGGTGGACCAGCTATAGTGACCTTGCCACTTCGCGTAGTAGCATTGCACTGTGGTGCTCTCTTGATCGTAATGGTGTTGATGTACTCATCGTCTGTTCTAACATTATTTATTGTTGGTCCACCAGAGTAATCGTACTTGGCTCGGGCGAAGTTAGCTTGGTTATGTGGACCTGAAGTGGAAGCATTATGGGGACCATGATCTTGCAGTGGATTCTTGTGGATAGTATGATCTGAGTTGGAATTGAATTGCGATCCACCTACTTCGATGGTGCGATTTTCAATAAGGTCTTGGATTATGTTTTTCAGTTGTCGACAATTGGAGGTTGTATGCCCTTTGACTCGATGGTATTCACAAATTGCGTTGTCATCCCACCATGCTGGTTTGAATTGTCCTGGGTCATAAGGTTTTATTTCCGGAAGTGTGATGACTCCATGTTGGATGCATTTCTTGAGGACATCTGCAATGGGTTCACCTAAATTGGTGTATGCACGACCTCTAGGGAATTGTCTTAGTTGACGATATTGTGCTTGACTGTTTTGACCGTTTTGACTATTTGAAGGAGTATTGGGGGGAGGTGTCAACGTCGTTGTTGGTCTATTTTGTTGTTGCACCCCTTTTAGAGCCAATACGGGACTTGCAGTCTTGGCGTCTACAACACCATCATTTGCAACATGTTTGTTCTTGACCCAATATTTGTTTTTGTCAGCGGGTGGGTTGGTGTTTGTGTTTTTGGAACCATACCTCAGTTCTCCCTTTGCGATAAGGGCTTTCTCAATTTGGACCCCCTTTTCCACTAATTTTGTGAAGGTTGTGCAACAATGTATTTGCAATGCGAATTTGAGGGGTCCTAGAAGTGTTTGGACAAACATGTCAACCTTTTCCCTTTCAGGAATGTCAATGTGACATCGACTAGCGAGGCTTCTCCATTTTTGAAAGAACGGGATAAATGTCTCACCCGACTCTTCTTGTGTGAGATTGCACAAGCTAGTGATAGAGGTGTCCATGTCAATATTGTATGCGTAGTTTTTTATGAACCTTCTTTTGAGCTCATCCCATGTCTGGATATCTTTTTGCGTTGAAAACCATTCGAGGGCTTGACCCGCCAAACTTTTGGAAAAAAGTCTCATCAAGTATGTGGGTTCATAGGCGATATCCATATAGTTAGTTGCGAATTCACGAAGATGTTCAATAGGATTTGTCTTGCCCTTATATTTAGTGAAGTTGGGTGACACATATCCTGGCGGAAATGCGGGCATACGTAAGTTTGTGTCGAATGGGTATACATCCAGATCATATGATATTTTGGATTTCCCGCCTGTGATAAACATGTTTTGCATTTTCTTCTCCATATCCCGCACTGTTGCTTTGAGTTCATCTATGGTAGGGTCATTTACATTTCCATATGTTGGATTGCCTGGTACACCATGTGTTCCTGCATGAGTATAGGTGTATTGTGGCAGTATGGGCTGTTGCGGTACATATGACATGTGTTGTTGGTATTGGAAGTTGTGATTAGGTGCATGTTGATGAGTGTGAACGTTGGATGAGTATGTTGGAATGTGTCCCCCAGCTATGTGTGTCGTTATTTGGGGGATGTTGTGACCATGAATGTTATAATGTATTAACGATGTCATGGGTTGAGTTATTTGGCCACTTTGTGTGAATTGCTGATTTTGCACAAGGGGGAAATTGGTATTTGTACCTTGGGAGGTAATGGCGTTTGACTGTGTTGTTGTGTTAACGTTTTGTTGTTGTCCTTGTATAAAGATACGTCCTGTGGCTCCTCCCAAAGGATGTTTTGAATTACTACTGAACGATTTTGTTGAAGTTGTGTTCATGGTAGTAGATGTAGTTGTCAAGGGGGAGTTGTGATGACTTGATGATGCCCCTGTGGTATTTGTTGTTGCGATAACAGGAGGATTGGAATAATTTTTCGATGGTGTCAAGGAGCCAAGAGTGACTGTATTTAATTTGGGTAGTGTTGTGGATGTTGTTGATGATTGTGATCCCCCAATAGATGTAGCGTTTATTGTATTGAAGATGTTTGGGATATTGGATGTGGTATGCAATGTCGTTGTGGTGTCAAAAGGGATGTTGCTTGTAGTATTTAGGACTTGACCACTGCATGAGATGTTATGAACATTGTTGGCATTAGGGTCATGTAACGTGTTAATGTCAAATCCTGGTGGTAACTTAGCTCCTTCACTCAAGAGCATAGCTACGAATCTGTCTCTGTCGTGACGTGCTATTGTTTCAGCCAACTGATAGACCTCTGGGTCTTGTGTCAATGCTTCTATGTGTTCTTGAAGTAGTTGGCCATTTTCATCTCTTTACAAGTAGAGTTTGAATGAGTTGTTGGATAAGGGTTGTGTTGTCATTGGAGGTTGATTGTCTAGATTGGTAAAGGGATCGTTCAAGGTCCAGTTTGAGTCATGTGGAGGACTGTTGGGGTCTTGTCTAAAGTTTTCCATTTGTCTCTTGTGCTTTTGAAGTCTGGTTTCGACCATAAATGAGATTGCTCAAAAGGGGATGACCACTAAATGCAAGTATGACACTATGTGAAGTTTAAAGTTCAAAATGACGACTAAAATGACTTGTTTTTGGATTTTTGAGAATAAGAGATGTAATGTGTATGCAATGTAAGATAAGGTTATCTAAGCACTTCTAAGCTTGTTCTTTGTTTTCGATTTGGACTGCTAAAGGACTTTGTTGTTAATGACAAGTTGACAAGATGACTAGTGAGTCTTCCTAACTAGACTTTTGAGTTGGAAGAAATCTCACAAAGGAGGACAATGACTAAAAGGATGTTTGATAACTTGGTCCAAAAAAAAAAAAAGTCTAATTTTGAAAACAATGATTTTGCCAAGGGGTGCTTAAGATTTTCCTACTCCTAAGTATGCAAAATGTGAACCTAAGGATAGTCTAATGTTGAATGTATGCAACTACAAGGGATGATGTATGAAACCTAAGGTGACTAATGCAAGCTAAGAGACAAGACTTTGAGCAATTTCAAATTAGGTTTTTGACAGAATCTTCTTGGTGACCGAGTTTGACAAATGGTTAACAGTTTGGAGACCTCTGGTTTCGACTGTGAAGCTTAAAATTCTTGACAGGCAAATGCGTCTCAGTTAGGCAATTGCGTCACAGTTTAGCACATGCGGTTTAGTTTATCAGATGCGGCTTTATGACAGTCAAATGCGACTCGGTTAAGCAAATGCAGCTTTTCAGTTGTCATATGCGTTGCGACGCATACAGATGCATTGTTATAAGTTTCAGATGCGGTTTATCAGAGCAGTTGCGTTACAGAATGTCAGTTGTCGTTCGACAGATATGGCAGTTTTGTTTCAAAGTGATTTTCGTGTTATGTTGATGGAAGTTTTGATCTATTTGATGAATGTTTTGTTTGAACTGTGACAAAACCAGAATGCACTTGACAAACACAACATTTTAAGGGGTAACCAAACACACATGAGATAAGCACAATCCTAAAAAGGCCACTAGGCCACGGGTTTGTATACTTGATATAGCCCACCTTTATACCCCGGATTGGTGATAAACACCTTTCCTTCTCGAGAGCGGATAGCTTAGAATTTTGGTGGCATTAGCTCCCCTCCACGGCTCATTAACGTCATTCGAGCACACCAAATTTGGATTCATTGGGTAGTGACATCCCAAGAATTGCTATCTCTACTCAAGGGGATCAGTAGTGAGTAATCTTCGGGCATGATACTGTACCCTGCACTATATCAAGCAACGGCCAATAGAACGGTTGGACACTAAGACAAGAGGTGTTTAATTTGGGCATTCCGTTCGTGGGGCGTGATCCATGCGGTGAGAGTCCCCTTTCGGATCCATCTCGTCGGAACCATGCTCGTAATTCTTGGGCTTTCCCCAAGAACCCACTTTTCTATACCGGCTGGAAGTCCCTCGGTGTCAGGGTGCTACCGGTCTGAGTCGTCCTGGGGTGAGTACTTTTTCCCACCAGAACAGGCCCAAGTTCTAGAGTCGGTAACCGTTTCTCTTACACCCAGGATCGTACGAATGCGCAAGGGGAGAGGATACTCTGATATACCGAATCGTGAAGGGTAAAATAACAGAAAAGAATGGGTCTGGTTTTGTGATCACAAGGTTTTCACCAAGTGAGAGCATACTCACCTACCACTCCACAAGCACAATCAAGCATGAAAGACATGATTCTTTTTATAAGCACCAAATTCAAATGTTTACTAATCTAGAAATAAACAAGCAGAATGTTTGTTTTTTTCCTTCTTTGACATGCGAATCTGCAAACAATGAATATTAGTAGTCTTGTATGTAATGGTCTTGGACACATGAAAAAGGATCGCCACACGCTACAAGAAAATATTAGTGACACAAAAGATCTAATCTGGTTAACATGCAGGAATAAAAAACACAGAAAAAGACAGAAAACTAGAAAACCAGTAAACAGAAAATGCGAAATTTGACAATTTAAAATCTCAAAACTGACAAAAAAAATTTACCAGGAAAATGCGGCGTGGCATTACCAGACAGATGCGGTGCGGCATAGAAAATGTGTCATTCGATTCTACGAATGCAACTCGGAATATCAAATGCGTCTCTGTAATTGGAAGTTGCGGTTTGTCAGAACGGTTGCGTCACTTCTGTCAGCAGATGAGTTGCAACACTTGCAGCAATCGGTACCAGTATCCTGCAAAACAACAGAAAACAAATCCTACGAAAACAGAAAGCCGCTACCAGAAAGGGTTAGTGACACAAAATCTAATCTTATCCAATATGCAGGAATAAAAATAGAATACAGAAAGACATATGATTAGAAAACCCGAAATCCGAAAATAAAACCCCAAACTGAACAGAGAATTATACCAGACGGATGCGGCGCGGAATGGCAAATG